>JAOEHY010043336.1:0-23970 GCA_025447955.1 Psilopsiagon aurifrons | reverse complement strand
TGCATTCTTTCGATTCTCCTTCCCATCTCTCCAGGAGCAGAGGGAAGAAAAAGGGGGAAGTGAGTGAACAAACTGCGCGGCTGATTTACGGCCTAAACCACGACACTGATCTTTTTAGCAACCCTTTGAAAGCTGTACATTTTACCTTTCTATTCATAGCTCTTACAGTGCGCTTCTTATCTGCAGTCCTTCAAATGAGATAATACTCCACTACACAGATATGAAAACACATTCCCAGTTTATCTAATCAAACCAGAAGCAAAACCTATAGTCTGGTCTAGTCCATACTCAAATCAACAAGACCATTCATCTGTGATACACCTTTTTACTGTATAAGGATGTAATCCCAAAGAGGACAAGTTAAAAACCAATCATCTGTGTATACCACATTAGCTCAGCAAAATACATGGTTACTGTTCTTTTTTATTTTCTACAGCAATCAAGCACTTTTCCATACCACTCCAGCAGAGACTCAAACACTACTGGCTAAATATCTGAGAGTATATTACCTTGAACTCTGATAACCACTCCTCCACAGCCCCAGTATCCACAGCTAACATCTTCCAACATCCGTCCCGAAATCTTCAGCCTGAAAGAATAAGCAAACAGTTTGTGAAAACTACATGGTCACTGCATTAAGCAGATGATGAAAATTAAGTCCCTGTGAATATTTAAAGAATCTTATCATGCTTTTACTTGTTAACATTTCATGTGCTGACATTACTTTGAACTTTCATTCTACCTCACTTATTGAAGCATTAAGCATGGGAGACTTCACGTACGTCAGTGTAATAAATTCCAAGTATGTATTGCATGGGTAGCTTAATAAATCAAAGATTGCAGAAATGGCATTTTGAAAACAGAAAATACTACTTTCTCAATTTCAAGTTATTTTTCAGCTTACAGAACTCAAGAGAAAACTGCATGGACTCACTGAAGAGAAATGACTGTTTAGCTTTTTCCTAGTCAACTGCTATTTCTAACTTGGAAAAGGTCACTGAAATAAAAGGCTCATGGAAAACCTTTCAGTCCTCCCCCACCATGGCAACTGCAAGACAATGAGCCTGCTGCCTCAGCAGGTAGCCTCAGCCCCTGCCCAATAGCCTTTCAGAACAAGATCATCAGGACTAAGACTCAACACATGAGATGCTTTCTGAGGACAAAAGGGGAATAAGGAAGGGATAAGGAATTATAAACCACAGAGGGACGAATTTAATTTGATTTTAACTGATTATAACTTTCTGAAAGAGGTTACTGAGGAGCCAGTAAGGGCAGACTCTCTGTTGAACATCATACTTATAAACATGGAAAAACTGGGCAGTGATGTGAAGGACAAGGCAGCTGCAGTGCCCATGACGTGGTAGAGCATAGGATCCCACGGGGTATGCTGCCATTCACAGTGACACCACAGGCTGGAGACATGAGCCAACACATGAATCTCAGGAAGTTTAAAGATATTATTTAAAAAACTGTGTGTAACACACAAATGATGGTCCTACTACAACTACTGAAGCAACAAACCTCATCCAGTCCTACAGTATCACACATTCTACTAGCTCCACCTTCATTCCTGTGAAGGTGGACAAAGGCTTTTGCAAGGTCACATGCTTCAGCAGGGTTGACAATAGGAACCATTCCCAGAGAGCCATCAATAGCACAAATCCCTGCGTCAATATTTACTGTTCAGAGAAACGCATGATTTAAAGGTGTCCAGAGGAGCCCTGGATACTCCAAGTCCATCACTGACACAACATTTATCCAAGAGATACATGGTTGGGTTTTTTTTTTCACTTATTCCTACTGATCCATCAAGCAGATGGATCAGTATTTTCAGATTAAAGGCTCCCAGAGAACACAGGATTTGTTTGACTAGTAAAAACAGTAAGAGCACCTTTGGCTGGCATTACCCATTGGACTAAGGACAGTATTTCAAGCTTTTATGCCTAAGTATTAGAAGGCAAATTGGGGTTTTTGTTGTTTTGTTTTGTTGGTTTTTTTTTGTTTGGTTTTCTTTTGCAAAACCATGAACTCGTGAGATGAAATCTATAAAAAGCTGAATTAAAAGAAACATGACAAAGTTTTTGCTGATCAGACCTTTGTGGGGTTTTTTTAGGTAGCAGAGGTACTCCATTGAGAGTTCAGGCAGTTGAGACGCACAGAAGATAAACTGTCCTTATTTTACCTTCATATATTAAAAAATGCATATACCTTTCTGAAAACTCTGCTAAACTCTGAGCACAGAAGCATCCAGTAAGACACATTTGAGTGTCACAAATAAGCAGTCTAATTTTGTAATTATTTTTCTTGAAGATGAAGATTATTATCTGCTAGACGAATCTATCCCCAGAAGAAAAAATCCCCTGCATTCCACACATCAGGTGTGTGGGATCTATTAAAACTGGCAGACAACCTACTGCTTTGCTGAGGATTGACACATTCTGTGCTAGTTAAATAATATATTAAATTGCATTGCAACAATGTATGGACAGAGTCAGCAAACCTAAGACTGTTCTAAAGGAAGGATTAACAAATTTCAGTCAACAACATAATTTTTAATGAAGCCCATAGAAAGTTTAAGAAAGTAACCCTAAAATGGATTTTTTTAAACATAAAGTGGGCCAAAATAGGGCCTAATTTATAGCAGCCACTAACCTTTTCTTGGAAAAAAGCCCCAAAGGATTAAAAAAACATGCCTTAATTACAGCTCCATTTCAGTGGATTCAACTGCAAGATAAAGGCCACTGTGAGCATTACATGTCCAGCCACTATGGAATTAAAACAAGAAGTAGATAAACACATGCTACTTTAAAAGATGCTGTAAAGATAAATTGAGAATGCACTTTATAAATATCAAAACTATAATGAAAATTCAAACAATGCAGCAAACACTACACAGCGATTCTCCAAGAGTCTTGTTTTAAAGTACATCCACATGTAAACACCCTTTGAAATCTTTTCCTTGGTGTCTTCCTCTTAAATCCCTGCAAGGAGTTCAGAGGAGTGGAGTTTCAAAACTTCTTTAAAAACAAATTGCTTTTGCCCCCACAAATCAAACAGTACTGCTGATGAGCAGCTTTGAATCATAGCATGTCACCATGCTCCTCATTCCAAGAGAATGAATCTCTAAGAGGCAGAGAGAATGATTCTAAGAGGCAGAATCATTTCAGTGCTCTGACAGAAGACAGTTGCAGGAAAGAGGAAGAAGTCTCAAAGATTCAAATTATATCACAACATTATTTGTGATGGATCTCTGTAACAGGTTGTTCATCTTTCTTGAACTTTTATTAAATACATACATATTCTTAACTTATACCACACAAAGTGAAGCAACTTCAGGTGATGCTTTCATTGCAGGTCATATCACATTAGTGCACATTTTCCACCTCATGAAAGCATGTGTAGCTATTGCGGCCCAGCTAACACATGACAATTTTATCTGTTTGTTTATGCCCTGCAAGCTAAAAGTACTTTGGAGTATTTTCCACAAGACTCTCAACTTGGATTAGCACCAACAAACAGGATTTATACTAAACAATAATTAAACTAGCTTTCCTCGTAGAACATCTATTTAAGGTAAGCATACTTTAAGCCAGAGAGCCCTTACTAATCTCTAACACTGGAAGCATCGGACATATGGAACTTGAGCTGTAATATCAACATGTGGAGAGTAAGTCTAACTTGCATTCCACTTGGAGTCTGCAATCCATTCTGATATAGCCTAAGTTAGGACTTGTCTGGATATTTTCCCAAGTAATAAACAGCCTCTAAGAGCTGTAAATCGATCGTGCTCTGTTCTAATACTACAATAAAGCTCTCCTTACATAGGAGATACCAATTCTTGCTTTAAGATGAGTAGTACAAACAGAGCAAGATATTAGGCAAGTTCATCTGACCAAAATGAGTCTTGTTTAGAAGACACTTCTACAAAACCCATTATTTTTTCTATTACAGCACAGACACAACAGGAACTTACTGAATTTACTATTTTTAGGGGAAGGGGGACAGAGAGAATGTTGCTATGCACTGAACTAGTGGAGGGCAAGCCAAGAAGAATTAAGATGCATTCTCTGGCAAACTTAGTAATGGATTCACATACTTAAAATAACTTCAGTTTTTCATACCAGTCATTCAAGACTTTTTTTTTTAAGACAATAATATCAAACCATGGCCTTGAATGAAGCCACAGACAATACATTCACAGGATGTTCTTTAAAAAGAAATTCTCACAATCGGTGGCTTTCCCATTCTTTAAAGCTACCCAGCCTCTGTAGAATTCATCCACAAAATGCATGTATGTAAATGAAATCTGGATTAAGTACAAGGAGGCTGGACTTGGATGAAGAATGAACTCAAGTTCTGCAGAACAGACCTTCTGGAAACACAGTACTGGGTGTTTGCTAGTGGAAGTCAGAGCTGGAAAAAATAAAACCAGAAGCCAAAGACTGCTCAAGTCCTGTCCTCTGGGATTTGCTAGAAAAGGAGGGAAAGCATATACTGCATCCTTACCTAATCTGAAAAGTATCTGCTTGGAAGTTTGCACTATTTGCTAAGAAAATTTTTTTTAGCCTGTGGGAAACATGGGACAGAAAGTTAAGCTTTGGAATCACCAGCCAAATTTGTCAACTCATCCCAGGACAAGAACAAAAAAAACTTGTGAGCATTTGGACATACCAGACCCATAAGAGATCAAGTCCCTGGTATATGCTGATCTTGTATTTGATAGTAGTTTGTACACAGAAGTAAAGAAGGGCCAATTAGGACTCAACTTTTCTTACCCTATGAAACGGTACAAGTACTATTAAAAACTTTTTAATCCATATGTCAAGTTCACTTCAGAACTACAGTCTATACTTAAAATTCATACTGTCAAACCCTTTTCTCTCCCAGCTTGTTTCAGAGACAAAGACACAATCCTTGGTAAGCCTCAGAACAGGAAAGAGCACTCGGGCAAGTGTATTCTTGACTAAACTGACAAAGAAGAGAATGTATTTTCCTGATTTCAATGCATAGCTCATTCTAGCGATACAGGTCAGGTCTGGTCGCTTGACACTTTTCAAACTTGCACAAAGAAATAAAACCCCCATTGTGCTAAGCCTGAAACAGTCACACACTCTATTCTAATATACAACGTAAGCAGTGCTTGAAGACTCAGTATCAAATATTCTCTGATAATTCTTATCATCAGTATAATATCAGGAGTGTCAACAAGATACCTATGGTACACCAGGCATCACTGACATAGGCTCAAGACAATTCCTAACATGACAAGTGATTGCTATGACAAGAGATTGCGAGTTAACATCTTACAGGAGAACTAACAAGCATTGGATGAAACTGTAGGAGATGGACTCAAAGCAAACAGAAGGAGTTACCAAAAACAATGTGAAAGAAGTATGCACTGAGTCACAAGTGCATGAACTTTACATAAATGTGCATAAAAAACAAGCTTGGAGACAATCATGGAAGAATCCATCCACAGCCACTAAATATATAAGCACTTCTTCCTGATCAGACAGTTCAAGTCAGAAGTTGCTCCACCAAAACACTCCTCCAGCTTCCCCTGTAAGTTCCTCTCTAGGCCTCTATTAACAGCCACTGCTGGACAACAAGGTTTCAGAAATTCTGGTCTGATTCAGTACGTTTATTAGTAGTCGTCTTCCCAACAGGGCAGTGAACCTAAACAAAGACAACTGTTTTGAACATTTTTGTCCCCAGTGGTTTGTAAAGGTCACTGAGCTTTAGGAACTGAAACTGCAGTCAATCTGAATTTCACATTGCTGAGAGCATTTTTCAGTTTTGCTGCTCTCCCCTCCCCTCCATCAGTGCTAGAAGCAACCATCTTAATTGCAGCTTACACTTCAGATCACAATGCGGAGCATCAGCATTGAGGAGTCAGGGGTCAATGGATATTTCCACAATATATATTTTAATAAAGACTTTTTGATCTGCACATATGCTACTTGAACACTTTATAACTGGGGTACAACAAAATGATAGATATTTGCCCATCAAATGGAAAAGTCCTCTCGAAGGATATCCATTAGAGATTTTTAAAATAACGGGTCTAATAATATTCAGCCACAGACGACAGACCTCAATTCAGTTTTTAATAACAGCAAATAAGGAAAAAAAATAGTTAATCTAATGAAAGAAAGCGTACATTCACTAGACTGAAACTATAAATAACTGTCTTAAATGCAGTTGTTTCTTGGGCAAACAATCCAGCACCACAGAATACTGATGCTTTGCAGCCCAGAAACCTACACACAACTACTTGACACATCCAACTATAACTCGGCCTTTTACAACCTTTTAATTCTGTTAAGAGGAAAAATAACCCCCCAAAAAGTCCACCTACAGTTAAGGTCGAAACCCCATTTACAATGCTGGCAAACAGTCATGAAGGAACACATGACCCAAAACATTCATGACAAAAGCTTCCTAAAAAGTCTTGAATAGAAAGTAGTGTCCCTATAAGCAATGGCTTTTAAAGATTTAAATCCTGATCTTTGACTCCTGACAATTATATTTGCTCAATTTCAGATTAGCAAACGACAATTACAAATCACCTTTGTGCACAACTAACTTTGTATGTGCCCTCAACCAGTAAGGCGATAACTACTCTTTCAAGACAACCAAATGACTCATGACAGCTAAACAACACACTGAGATATGAGATTATGCATTGAAATATCTGCTTGAATTTATACAAGCCATTGTAAACCAGATTTATATTGCTAAAGCAGTACAAAAGCAGCCCTAGCAGCACAGTACCAAACTGAAGATAAAGAAGAAGTAACTTCACGACTTGATTTTTTTTTTTAGTCCTACTTTACTATTTCTTCCTTGCTGTCTCCTGCACTAAAGTACACTGTAAGTACAACTGCCATGCTGATAACCACAGAGTCAGCCAAAACTGACCACCTATAAACTAGTTTACTCAGGTTCCACCCTATTCTCTAGCCTGCAAAAGCCCTGCTCTCAAGCTATTCCATTTGCCATGTCCTCAAGTGTCAGCTTTTCTATCACCTGTAATATACCAATAGTTACATTTATGGGAAAATAAAATAAGAGCCATTACTCTCAAAAGTTTTTCTCAGCAGCTGAAATATTCTTGTTTCTTCTTTTGTTTTGTTCCATGTGAACACTATTCCTTCTATCTGATTAAATCTTTAAGAAAGAACAAACAGCCTAGTCCAGATAAAACAGAATACATTTAGTTGAAAAACCTTGTTTTACAGTGTGTTGTTATTCTGGATTAATATAGTTAACAGTTTAATATACACAAAGAAAAATCAAGGTAATAACTGTATGCATCATAAGGAAAAAGAAATTAAAAATAACACTAGAATACAACCACAAGCTTAAACAAACATAACTGAAATGACAAAAAAGAAACATGTTAAAGGGAATGGTGTGCTAATACTACAAAAGTGACCTAACCCACACAGGTTTTTGAGTTTTTGCTTTAGCCACATAATTCCACAGTACTAAAAGAAATGTATCTTCTTCATGCTCTGATAAGAATGAACTAGAAAACTTTGGAAATTTTCTGTTTCCTGGGTATCAGCACTCCTGTAACTTCTGTCAAGAGCATCTATGAGCAGGCAATACCACAGTCCATGACACAGTGCTCTTACCATTCTGTAAGGGAGAGCATTGCTACATAAGTTATCCACTTACAAGAAACGCTCTCTACAGAACCCCAAACCAAGTAAATTTACTGTTCTCACATGCCCTAGTTTCCCTAAGCCCAAAATGCATTACATCCCTATGAAATGAAGAAGTTTCCCTGAAACCCAAAACCAAATTTAAGTGATGAAATAGAATAAACTATGCAGAGAGAATAACCACTGCAGCTCTTGATTCAGTTCTGCATACAAGTCTTGAAGTAACCAGTGGTCTTTTCAATAGCAGATGGCATTATTTTGGTAGCAATGCTGTGACATCTAGTTTCCCACTTTATCAAACTTCAGTGCTACTATAGTGTACCTGTACAATTAGTTACTCATTTAATCTAGCTGTTTATGAAGTCTGTTTGCTCAAGCTAATTTTAAAAATAAGTTTTCCAAGTGAAAATCGCAAGTAATCTCAGTGAGAGGTTGTTCAGAACTTTCAGCCACATACCAAAAAGAAAGGTGTCAGGTAATTCAGCTGCTGGAAAGGTGCTCAGTGTCACACATGCATAAGCAGATACTGCTCAATAGCTTGAGCATGACCTAAACAGCACATGGAGAACTAAGGAGACACTGTACTTTACTGCTGAGCATCAACTCCAACAATTCCAACACCTTCCACCATTACAGCATGTAGCTGTACCTAGAGCAAATGGAAAAGCATTCATCTGCAAGTAGTTTTGCAGGGACATATCAGAAGCAAAAAGACTCAGCTCACAAAGTGGGGACAGGAATTTAAGCAGGTTCACCTTCCATTTATAATACTCTTCAGTTTCTACTTCTTTAGTAGCAACATTACCCAAAAATTCCCAACTCCACTATCTACGAATGAGGTTTCATGTGATTCTGCCAGTTTCCAAGCCCATTCCGGGTATCTGCATCTCATTTAGAGTGAAAGGCAGAGACGTATACCTGCAAGCCAGAAGCTGATGTTAGATGTGGTTACAAAAGCCCCAGGAGGAAGAAATTTTGTAGCAGCTACTGTGCGGCTACAACTGACTCTTCCTTCTGCCTCCAATGTGATGAACTCCACAAACTGAGAACTAAGTTGCAAGAGTTACAGATGCTTCAGAAGCAACTTATTTTTATTTGCCATAAAATCAGTTGTTTTGAGTTCTAAAAACTTTTAACAATAGCATGTTAAAAGCATGAAAATTACTTTATTGCACGTATCCTGTTAAAACTTTGCAAAATATCTTCTCCAGTATACCATTCTACTATTTCCCCAAAGATCATGACAAAAAAGCAGAAACCTTGCTATTAGGAATATACCACGGATTATAGCAAGAAGAGGTTTATGGTGGTCTATTAATACATGTTTTAGTGGCTCATTTTGATAGCAAAAAACCCAAACATATGAAGGTGCATTTTCTAGAAGAGAGGTATATCAATATTGAAAAAACTTAGGATTTCATTTGCTTTGAGTTGTTGATCATTGCTCCCTGTTAAGTTGCAGAATTAAACTGATCCATCAATACATGCACATAATGCTGTGTTAAATAGCTTCAGGGAAAAAAACCACTTTATCTCTCCACGGCAGCCTTCTCGCACTTCCTCATCCCTTCCTCCCCCCCGCCCACAAACGCTCTCCTGCATGAGCCTTTGATACTCAAGGATGCTCTAATTTGAAAAACCCCTCAGAGCACCCAAGAACTCGGTGGTTTTTACACACTTTTTAAGCAACAGAAAAACATGACTTTGTAAGTACAATTTTTAAAAAGTAACAGCACGATCCACAATTCTCGTTCATTTAGAAAAGATACATCCATGAAATGCCCTACTGCAACATGTAATTTCAGTGCTGTAGTACCAAGTATGTGTGCAACTTAAAGACTCAGATAATCTTTCTTATATGTCTTGTCCTATATTGTATTAAAAAAAAAAACCCTCAAAACCTGAAAGCATAATAGTGACAAAGCAGGAAAAAAAAGGTGTTGCCTCGCTTTGTACAGCATTTTAATTTAGATTGAATTAATATTAGATGAAAAAGATCTTCAAGTAAAGAGTTCCCAGTTCATGAAAGCATCTAAACTCAGAATATTAGTTATTCCAAGAAAGAAATATAAACCTAACGAAGCTCAAGTTACATAGGTTCTGGAGGGACTCTTATTTGAGCACTGATATAATCATTTCCACAGTAAATGGTATCATTTATGTGCCACTGTCCCAAAGCCATAACAATAGAAAGTTTCTAATTAATTTATATTGATATTGCTTAGGTAGCAGAGAACAGTTTAATATTATAAATAACAGAGCATTCATTCATTTTCTTTTCCCGTTTCTTTTATTTGCATTCGCACTAAATCTCAAGATGTCTTCTGCTCAAGACAAGCCCGATTTGTGTGAACTGTAAGACCTACGTATGTAATATTCCTAGAATGAAAGAGTGGTACTTTAATATTCCAGTTACAAATTCAGACCCCTGGTTTAGAGCACAGAGTTCATGACTTAGAGCCTGACAAACATTTCTGCACCTAACGCCAAAGTAGTCAAAATTTATTGCTATAATAATTTGAAGTGTATGAGCTTGGAACTTGATTTAGCATATTCTGCTTGCATGCACCAACTAAAAAGTCGCTTGAATAGCAGATGCTATTATGACAATATATTGAAATTGGTCATTGACTACACATGTATGTGGGACACAGTGGACTAAAATGAACATGAGCTGAATGATATCAATACAGTTTAACAACCCTAGGAAGCAACATGTTATGCTCGTACAAACTGTGCTAGCCAGAAGAAAGAGGCATTGCAATGAACCAAGAGCAAAGCAAGCTGTGCCACATGAGAGGAAAAAACAAACATAGTATCAGTGAATGGACACTTTTCAAGCAGTATGACATTTGGAGGGTGGAGGTCAATTGCGCAACACAAAAAGATCATAAACCTATCATTTAAAATCAGTAGCCACATTTAAGGAACTTCTGGAATGGTAAATGTGGCATTATTTAGTTCCTGTTTCATCAGTTAACTTCCTAGTCACGCTTTTGTCAGTTCCTCTGTTTACGGTACAGAGACCCTCTTTTAGCTGCTCCTTCTTCTCTTGACATGAAGTATGCATCCTACCGCTCCTACTTAATTTATACAGGACTTGTATTTTACCACACACACAAAAAAAAAACCAAAACAAAACAACAAAACCAACTGTAGATGATTAAGGAAGTCAGTCCTGTCACTGCTCCAGCAGATTGCTGACACTTGGTGAACAGAATCGGAGAATGGTCTGTGTTGGAAGGGACCTTAAAGCTCATCCAGTTCCAACCCCTGTGCCACAGCCAGGGACATCTTTTGCTAGAGCAGGTTGCTCCAAGCCCATCCCAACCTGGGGATGGGGATGTGGAATACTGCCAGCCATGGGGCAGCCACAGCTTCCCTGGGCAACCCATGCCAGTGCCTCAGCATTCCCACAGTAAAGAGCTCCTTCCGAATGTCTAATCTAAACCCACTCTGTCAGTTTAAAGCTATTCTCCCTTGTCCTATTCCTACATGCCCCTGTAAAAAAACCCTCTCTGGATTTCTTGTCAGCTCTTTTATGCACTGGAATTTGCTCTAAGGTCTCCTCAGAGCTTTCTCTTCCCAAGACTGAACAAGCCCAAGTCTCTCAGCCTGACTTCACTGGAGAGGTCCTCCAGCTCCCTGATCATCTTTGTGGCCTCCTCTGGATTCACTCCAACAGGTGAACTATTCAACACAGGTGAGCTTTCATCCAGTTCTTTGCCAGAACAGGACAAAACATGTAAGACACTTTTGAAAACCCATAAAATGGGAAGGAATCAAAGATTTTCATTACTTCTTTAAGGAATTAATATTATGCATTATGGATGTAAAGGAACTGGGTAGTGTAGAGAAATCTCATTGTGTTGAGTTTTAGGTGGAAAATCCTTATGAGTTTGCCCTTTACAGCTGCACCTTGCCAGTAACGACAGTTTGGGATAAAATATCACTGTGCAAATAAATATTACATTCTAGTAAGAACCCTTGGTAACCAGTGAAAACGCATATGGTTCAGACACACTTAGATTTTAGCATAAGACAAAAAAGAATACTACTGAAAATATATCTATCAAACAAAAATTACCAAGGCAGCAAAAAATTACAAGTAGATGAGACTGCAAGTCAACATCTCTAACACAAGGCAAAAAGGGCAGGAAGAGTAAGTCTGGTATACTTCCATATGACTGAAAATTCAACAAAATTTTGACCAATTCTAGCTGAAACAACAGAATTCTGATACTTCAAGCAGTATCATTAAATACTCTACAAAACAGATGTTCCCTTTGTTGAGTTTCACTAAGTAACACAACAAGCCTCATTGTCTGCAGTGTCTCATCACAACACCACTGTGGTAAGAACGCCTGTTATTTACAATACTGACACAAAATGCTGCTAAGAAAACAGTGAGGGGAGAAAGGAACTTGATTTTTTTTTCCCTCAGCTTTACAATTAAATGTAAATCACATTCTCTCAAGACAGGCAGGAATTGGTAAATGCTACACCAATGCTGGCAAAGCTACAGAATGCACGTCAGTGGGTGTGCAGAATTATCATCAAAAGGTTTTCGCCTGCTCCTCTGGCTGCTGCAGTGGGAGTTTAGTTCAAAGCAGGAAAAAAAAGTGCAGGAACCTATTAGTCTTTCTAGACCTGACATACAGAGTCAATATAATTAAAGGCATGAGAGATGTGAATGGAAAGACTATGCTTATTGAGCCTAAAAGTTGTAACTGAGTAAAAGCAGTAGCATGTCCACAGCACATGACATGAAGCAGGCAGGTGTTTTGGCACAATCTAAAGAAAATCAGTAACAAAAGGTATTATATTAACTTAAGAGACAGTAATTGGTTCAGCCAGATGTGCTACTAAACGACAAACTGTAGAATACTCAGAATTTCACTGGCAAAAATCCAGTGTGAAGTTACTGTAAGGAAGATGAAATTATTGCTTTAGCGGGAAGTACCAAGAACTAAGGAATTCTCTAATACAAAAGAATTCCCCTTTATCAGCCTAACTCAGAATATATGACATTGCAGCCTGATTTTGCAACCTGCTTTGGCAGAGTAACCCAACTTCCTGCAGCCTGCAAACACTGAGGAGTGCTACTGGGGGAAAAAAAGTGTTACATTTTGTACCTGCAGATCCTATAGCGTGCTTCCTCAGACAAGGACGTTTCTAGAGTATACCAAACATGTCTTACATGATAGAATCTTGAAAATATTCACAGTATCCTAACTTTCAGAGATGGTGTCTGGTTTAAAACTTTTTAAACGCAGCTTTTGAAGATTATGTCAACTTAAAGCTTTTACACATATTCCAGTCATTTGTTTTAACATAGCAAATAGTGTAGTTTTAAAAAGAATTCAAAATAGGAAACAATTATCTTTACGTATGAGAACAGGATTCAGGTACTTGAAAACAAATCACAATGATACAGTACAGCCTTGTCCATTAACCAGACATTCATGAAGACCTTATGTTATCCAGCACTGATTTCTGTACATTACTCAAACTACTAGACAGTTTAATTATTGAGTATCAGATTAAATTCTCTAATGCATATTTTAAGTGTAACATGCTTCTTCCCCCCTTTCTAAAAAGAAATAATGAGTAATATTGCAATAAAATATAGTATTCGTACTGAATAATGGTGTTTAGCATTAACAAAAATATTCAAGTTGTATGCACTATTCATCAGGTTGAAGCTAATGCCTTACTGAAGCATAAATATTTATCCCGTGCAAACCGCAGGAAACTTTAGGAGACAGCATGGCTTTAGCATTGAAGTGAGATAATTAGTATCCAGTGAGGCTTCAGAAGGTACTATGCCATTACTAACTAAAGGTTAGCTTCCAAAAAAAAAAAAGGGCAACAAAATGTATAGGTTATCTTATCTCTTAACAAAGGGAGATGTCTTTAATAGCTACCAGAGTGCCCAAGATATACAGTTTCTCTCACTAAGTATAGAATGAGAGCTTTTAATCCAGTCAGGACAGAATACAACTTCTGCATTAGCAATAGGCATGTTTTACTACTCAGCTAGCATTGCTTTTACCTAAGTGTCTCTGTTATACGCTCATTGCTACACAGCATTTCAGATCATCAGAGCTTAGAAAGAGAAGATGACAAATATACAAGTTTTGGACAACCAGTTGCCAGTCTTCTCCTCAGTGATCAGATCATTCTTCGGCAATGCTGGTCTTCTAAAATAAACTAAAAACTGTTTCCATATACACCCTTGCTTTTCATGGCATTCTCCACACAGAAGAATGATAATGATTAAATATCTGTCCAAATTCTTCATGCTTTATTGATTCCAATTCTAATAAATAATACTCTTAGTAACAACTCTTTATCGAACCCACTTGTATTAAATTTGTATACCATTTAGAAGTTACACTGACGCTTTATAAACAGAGCCCTTAACTTATCACGCAAACAAATACACCAACATCCTCCCACTTCCGCCACTGCAGTGACAAGAAAGCGTCACATTCAGATGATTTTGATATGCTTGGGCTGTAAGTTAAGCTGCTTTCATTCACCACTTTTCCAGCTGTTACAAAAGCACGTAAGTTCATGTGGGGATACTTCTAAAGAAAACGCTGTAAATAAGTCACCCTCCCAGTCTAAGCTGACATACTATTTTTATTCTGCTGCTCTTCAACATGGTTCTAATTAGGACTAAGGCCTCACAACAGGTTCACCAGAAGTACACCTCATATCCTGCATTATTTTAGATGTGCTAAATTAAAAACAGAGTCGTTGGATCTCTCAGATGTTGTTGTTTTGGTGGAGTTGATTTTTGTTCGGTGGGGTTTGGCTTTGTGGGAGTTTTTTATCTAATCCAGGAGTGTTTCAACTTTCAAACAAAGTTCCAGCACAAATTCTGATAGAAATCTTATGACTTACAATAACAACAAATGTAGAAGCATTTCACCTTTCAGACTCACCGAAAATCTTTTAAATTTTGCCAGTGTTTTCAAGTAATTTAAGAGTCAGTTATTCATAAAGACAATCTTGAGAGTATGCAGAAGTACTTCATCTTAGAAGCACATGCATACACTTACAATAGATGCATAGGGAAGATTCTGATGAGGCACTGGAACAGGTTGCCCAAAGAAGTGGCAAATGCTCCATCCCTGGCAGTGTTCAAGATCAGGTTGGACAGAGCCTTGGACAACACGGTCTAGCGTAGGATGTCCCTGCTCATAACAGGGGGGTTGGAGCTAGATGATCTTAAGGTCCTTCCCAAATCTGTTCTATGATGCTATGATATTAATGGCATGCAGAGCTTGAGCAGCCTAGAAGCTTTAAACACAGCCTTGCAACAATACGTAGTTGCTCCATGTTCAAAACACTTTCCTCCTTTCAGTAATCCTTGTCTTCAATATCACGTCTGACACAGATTTCAGTCCTTATCCTGACACCACTTTGTTACTGCCTTCCAAGATTATCTCAAGAAGCATTTCAAATTAATTAATCCAATTTAAGTTCCTAATTAACTGAGGTTAATAAAAATATGTTTTAATGCCAGCACAAACTCCATTCCCAAATGTGCATTTAATATGCCACAATGTCAATTCTGGCAACTGAGGACAGCAAACTGACAAAAGGACCATTTTTTCTAGAGAAGAAAGAAAATATCAAAGATATCATGCCTACAATTCTAATGAAGGTGGGAAGATTTTATACTTGCACAATTAAACAAGAGCATTAACAGATCAAAAGCTGTAATTTTGTTAAGCAGGAAAACTATCAGATTCCAGTAAAGCAATAAATACTTCCAAGGACATCCAACCAACTACAAACCAACACACAGAAAAATGCTGCATATAAAATGCAGGTTTTAAGCACACTGAACTTTCATAACAACATAGAAGAAGTCTTAGAGATTACACAGCACCTTCCAGTCATCAGGATATTACACCTTGGTAAATAAACACAAATCTGCAGCCTTTAGTTTTTCTAAAGTGCAATAGTTTCAGATTTGAGTTCTTCCAAATTCAAAGAAGACAGAGCATGCACACAGTGATGGTCATATCATCATACACACTATACAGGATGACAGGATCTCCTCCTTAAACTTCATCCATATTGTTCCTGGAAGAGTGGTCACTAGTGACACTTTAAAAGACACACAAATGCAGAGGTTTGTATCTGTAATCTCCATTTATGCTAACAAAATTACCACAAATCCTATGGCAGACTTAAGTATAAGCTTTGTACTCAGTCTTGCATTTGCAAGACAGAAAGCATGCCAGGCCATGCAGAGAACATATTTATCACAGAATTATTTGGGTTGGAAGGGACCTTAAAGATCACCCAGTTCCAACCCCCCTGTCACGGGCAAGGGTGCCCCACACTAGACTATACTGCCCAAGGCTCTGTACAACATGGCCTTAAACACTGCCAGGGACGGGGCAGCCACAGCTTCTCAGGGCAACCTGTGCCAGTTTATTCCACCATCCCCATGGTAAAGAATTTCTTCTTAATATCTAACCTAAATCTACACTCTTCTAGTTTAAAGCCACCCCCCTCTTTATCCTATCACTACATGCTTTGTATCAAGCGAAGGCTTGATAATTAAACCCAAGAGGGTGATCCACCCAATGGATTTATGTCTGAACTGTTCCTGATATAAGCTTTGTACATTTGCAGAGTGCCCAGGTGACCTTTGTTAAGAGCCCAAGTGCTACTGTACTTTAACATTCTTACAACATAAACATTTAAGCCTCATGAAAGTTTCATTTGAAAGCCTCAAATACAAAGAGTACTCCACAGGCTTTTAGTCCCAAAGGAAAGTCTAGGAACTGTGAATTTTTGTTCATAAATCACGCAGATTTCTCAAGCTATGCATCTTCTGCACAACCTGAAACAAAATAGTGCTACGTCAGACCACAGAATGTGTATTTACTTTCCAATTAAGACAGCCAGACATGAGCCAGCATCTGATAACCAGTAAGTCTCTAGAATGAACATGACAAATTTCACATTGAATGTATTAAACTCAGCGATGGGTTAAGAGTTCCTATCTTAAGGCAGGAACTAATGAAAATGTGTTTCCTGACATGAAAATACAAAGAAGGTTCAAGATATTGGGGTTTTACACTAAAATGCACTAAGAATTAGACTTCAATTCAAGGACTTACTATTAGGTTTGATACAGTCATACCATATGGATCAGTAAATGGGCTCTTCTGCCAGCTTAATGCCAGCTCCATTGTGCTAGGTGAAAGAGAGATGACACATACCATTTGTAGTGCCTAGCCTGCAGAATCTCAAGCACACGCTTGTTTGCAATACAAGTCCTTGCAAAATTAGAATCCAAGTGATTTAACTACCCAGCTATGCCCATGAACATGACTACCATGGACTCTCTCAAGTGAAAGGAAACCTTTCCATTCACAAGACCATGGCAGGAGTTCAATATGATTCTGCCCATGAAAGCCTTTTTCCTTGTAAAAAGCATTTTGAATAAATTTAACTCACACCTTAAAGAGAGCACAACACTGAAAGGAAGTGAATTGCTACAGTTAATAAATCATCAGAAGTCACACTGAACTTCCTGAAAATTGTCACCCCTCTGACAAAAGGCTGGCTTAAAGTACCTTGTCTTACAAAAAGATTATCATGGAAAGATGCAGCTGAGTTTTGCATTTCAAAAGTAGTATTTTCACTTTGTCTTCTTGGGAGGAAAAAATATGTTCAAGAATAGGGCCAGATGGATCTAGAACTCAGCTTCAAAGACATTACTGGTACCAAAAGTATTTCACTGATGAAAGTAGAACAGATTGCAAGTGAAACTGACCAAGCTTTACAACTCTGGTTACTTTTCACAACATAAGAGAACTTGTTGGAAGGAGGAACGGACAACAGGAGGCACTGTCATAGAGGAAGGCATTCTGTGAAAATCACAAGCTTCAGAATACATAGCATCTAACTGCATTACTGGAGGGAGAAACTAAAGAAAAGCTTTTTAGAGGCAATGAAAACAACCACCAATGTCACTCAAAGCTTGCTGCACAAAACTGCCTTTTTGCACCTTTGCAATGTCATTTGTTCAAGTTGCCTTTAAAAAAAAAGCCCTCATCACCCCATCGGAATTTGCAGCTAACAGCAGTCACTTCATAGAATCTTTTGCTCTTCTACAGTCGTCTTCACACGCTAGCAGGGTATACTAAAGATTACGAAAGAACAATGCTAACAAGACTTTAAAATCCTCGAGTACACAAATCTTTCCCTTGAGAACTTAAGACTCGAGAGCTTTTTCGGGATAGAGTTAGAATCCAGCTGGACGGAAAACAACGTGAGGTCTTTGGGGGACTGCAGGGAACAAGACATGTCCAACACCATTACCTCTGTTTTTACCATTACCTTTAAAACACAAAGCAGATGGAAAGTTACTTCAGTGTAACGTGCGAGAAGTCAAATATCGAAGCCTGAACAGGCACAACCCCCGCAGTCTGCGGTGCTTCCCACTGATGAACCTGAACTCTCGGCAATTACAACTGTTGCAGCCACCTTTCGCGTCCCTACCCGCGGACACCGAAAGCAACGCGGCAGGAAAACCAAAAAGCACGCGGAAAAGATGGGTTGGAACGGATGTATTCCACAGCACGCCACTGAACTATGCCCCAGATCTTCCCACGAGCGAGCAGGCACACGCTCCCAGCGCGGGGAGCGGGAAGTCAGCTCCAGGCACCACGCTGCCCGGGGAGACCAGCGGGAGCCGCTCCTTTGTCTGGCCCGCAGCCGGCTGCCCGCACCCCCCCACTGCCTCCTCCAGCCGACACAACTGACCTCGCTGGCCCGAGCCGCCCCGCCGAGGCCGCCACTCCCCTCCTCTGCCCTCCCCGACCGCCGGCCGGGACCCGAGCGAGAGGACCCAGAAGCAGCCGAAACGCCGGCGGCGCCCGGGGAGGACCCCGGGAGGGGGGAAAGCTGCAGCCAATGCCCGGAGAGCGGCCCCGCCCCGCGGACAGAGACCAGCTTCCCTCAGCAAGGCGGGAGGGGTGACCGCCGACCCCCTGCCAGCCCCCGCCCCGCCCCCCCACCCCCCTCAAGCAGATTGGGTTGAGATCTAGTGGGGGGTTATATTGGCTGAATGTGGTGTATTATTGCACTTTGCTGATACATGGCTTGCAGCTGGAGTCAGGCTTTCCAGAAGGTCAATGCATTGTTTATTTATTCAGCTTTAACCTAACGTAAAGGGATTTATCAAGTCAGTATCTGACCAAATATAACACCAGTGAAGAGTGAGACCTTTGTAGAGGAAACCGCCTTCCTCCTCTTCCTTGCTGTGGGGAGTGCACTTTCAGTTTTCTCCAAAGACCCTGTCAGATAGATGACCATTTACAGTGAAAACTGACCAAGTTTGGAATATTCAGAACTAAACTGTTCCAAGGAGAAGTTCAAGAGACTGTCTTGACATCTGCTTTGTCACTCTTATGTTGAAGAAGACATACTTCAGGTTCTGTTCCTAATCTTATTTGTCTCACTGTAGGCAATGCACTGGTCAGTTATGGGTTGTTATCAAAAGAGAAATTAGCCCTTGAAGGGCTGGGTTGAAATGTGTCTCTCCGTGGAGCATTTTGGTTAGAGACAGTTGTGAGAAATCAGGAGGGGTGAGATGCCCATACCCCTCTTGTTTTCCTATTAGCTTATCTCTCCAGCATTTGCTTGTTTCCATAGTGGCACCTTACAGACTATCAAGATTAAAAGCTTTAGTTATCTATCTGGGAATGCTCCAGTCATTAAGGTCAAGGGCAAATTCCTCTGTGTCATTGCATTTGGGGAAGTTTGTTGAGTGCATTTGGCTTTTAAATAGGATTTGTCTTCCAAGACTTAGTAATGCATTGGTAATACATAATAGCTAAGAGAACTTAGGGCTGGCAAGTTCTTGCCTCTAGCTTGAGACCTGACATGCTGGGATGCTGTGGTTGGGAAAGACCTCATCCGAGTGTGATTTGTTGTTTTGGAGGTGGGAGAAGAAGAATCCACCCTGGAACCTTCCAGATCTAAGGTGAACTGCAACCGTAGATAAACCGCCTACCTGGCAACCAGTTCAGAGACAGACACAGATTTTCTCAGCACAACTGCTTTGCACTCTGGATTTCTCCTTGGAGAATGGCACAGAAAAGGCAAGGACTGAGCTGTCCTCAGCTTCTCAGCTTTTTCCATGTTGCTGTCTGCTGGCATTGAAGTGAGAGAGCAAAGGTTATGGTGTTGAATGTGAAGATCCAAGGAAAAGAGGCCAACAATTACTGCATTCATTTCCACCCATGGGATCGGTGCATCAGTAGAAGGCTGTGGAACAAATGCTTTCTTCACTGATAGGTCTGCAAACCTCATCACACAAATTCACTTCTGAAAATATAAAATAGGGTTAAAGAAGACCCAATTTAAATTAAATTACTCCTAATGGAGGGAATGGTTTTTTTCTACCTTTGCCTACCACTTTTTCCATTCTTTTAGATTGCTTCGTTCATCTCTGTAGCAGGGAGGGAATAAAACCCAGATGAACTTGAGCTTCAAATAACTTAAAAATGATTTGATGAAATTTTGTATGTGTGTCATTGGTTACAATTTTCTTCTGTTTCTAGTGTTGCACAGACCCAAACCAGATCTGAATTTAGGCAGTAACTGAAGAATTAAGCACCTCTTGGGCTCTTCTGCCAAAATCGTTCTTGTTTTGCAGCCTTCAGAAATGTGCAGCAGAAGTCTCAGGCATTGTATTTGCAATGACTGATTTGACACTTGGAAGTACATTAGGTCATCTGGGGTTCATTTTCTGAACTTAGATAGAGCTCTAGGGACCTATACATTATATGTAATTGCTCTTTAATTACTGACACAGACATTCGAACTACAGGATTGTTAGATACTTGCACTTAAGATTTTGAAAGTACTTCTTTTAAAAGCCATGTTGCTTGCAAAATATGTTTCATAAGCAATTTCTACTGCACTGGCTTGTCTATTTGACCTCCACCTGTCCACCCATCTACTTCCAGAGGCAGATTTTCTGTGGGATATGGGTGTCATTCAGCAATTTGTGAGTCTCTGCCTCCACTCCCGTGCCTTTAAGAGAGCTGAAATTAAGATCAGAGGAAAGGGGATATATTTGTCACTAGTTGCTTTAGAAATTCCCTTTATTTTGATTTCCAGGTCACTTCCCATGATGCTAGAGAAGAGGCAGATTTGTTAGATCACAGGCTCCCACCTCCCACAGTCCAGGGATTGCTTTCCATTTTTGCTGTGGTGTCTAACATAAAACAGTTCCAGGTGAAAAGTCCTCAAGGGATTTAGTTTGTGGCAGAATGAGCCTGTTACAAGAGAGCTATTCCCTGATTTTCCATTTATATCCCCCTTTTTCCTTAAATACAGTGCAGGCAGTTGATGGAAATGCTCTTGTCAGCCCACCCTGAACAGTTTCCACAACCAGCACAGCATCCCTCAGTTGCTAAGGATTTTTCTGATATTAATTCATTCCATTTTCTGTGACCTGGGAGGGTTTTTATGTAAAATCACTTACATGCTAGAGTGCTTTCCTCCACCCGAGATCTGCCATTTGATAGTCTCCTTGGGGCTTTTCAGTACCACGCTTCTGGCTCCTTCCTCTTCCCCTTCTTTAGAGCACAAGAGGCAAAGTCTCTTGGCAAAGCTGCAATTAAATATTAAAAGCTGATGTGCAAATGGGGGTGATGTGAGAGAGTAAGAGCTGGCACTGAAGAGCAGAGGAGATGAAGCCTCCTCCCTGCTCCTGTCAGCCATTATGGAGGTCTCATTCTTCCCTATAAAAACACCGTGTAGGTTCGGATCCCAGCTAGGGCGCCAGCAGCCATCTAGACCCAAAGTTAGATCTTGATTTAGGTGGAAATCTGCTGGAATCCACCTCCCCATGTTGTCTCAGGTGGAATGCAAATGATCTCCTCTGCATGGGGATTTTAAAATGGATATTTCTAGCGCAAGTTGTATCTTCATCCTCCAAACCAGTGAGTTTTTATAGCTCAGCCAGTGGTCCCTTGTGCTTGTGGCTTTGATGGGGATGCATGACCCGCAGAAGAGAGCATCCCTCTGGGATGTTTACAGCTCAAGGGACTTCACTGCTCCTCCTGGCAAAAATAAAAGGACTGAAGGGAGGCATGGTCCAGATAAGATGAATTGAAATACTTCACTACTAGGGCAACAGAGGGAAGGACTGTCTGAGGGGATCCAATTTAGGCAACATCTAAGTATGATTAAAGTCAGAGTTTGGTAAAAGTAACTTCTTAGCCCTCTGAAAAAGCATCATGGCCATAACCAGACCTGCTTTTACACCTAACCCTAAGAACTGTGTTTCTATGAAGTTATTTCTGGGGATTTATTCTGTGAAAGTTGACCAAACAACAAAGCCTTGCACAAATAAGAGCAGATGTCAGCATGCTGATTTATAATGAACAAGAAGGGTTCTGTTTGACACCAAAAGCTGGAAAATGATTTACCCAGAAATCCCTAAACTAAGCAAGAAACCTTTGGGGCAAGGAGCAAGTGAGTTAGGGCAAAGAACAGATCTGGAAAAACAAGCTAAGTGTCCCTGCCATTACTTTATGAAATAATAGCTTGCACTTCTCTATGTGTTTCTACATGTGTTCTGATTTAGCTCTTACTGAAATAAAACCTCTTTATCAAGCTTTTACACCAGCATCTAAAGCAACCGAGAAGCATTAATGATTTTAATTCTCTGTCCTGCATATACAGTGAGTCTGATTTCATATTGTAAACTCTTCTTAAGCTGTCAGTTGTGTTCATTGCAGCAGTGCAGTTTTGTACAGCCCTGGCTTTGCACATACTCAGATTTGTGCCCGATTTGATCCCTTCACATTTCTCCTGTGCTTGCAGAGTCTCCCTGACCTGCTGGATATTCCTCACTGAACAAAAGTCAGTTCTTGGAGGGCTGTGCAGTATGCCCTGCACGGTAATGGGAAAATATCAGTGACTTTAGTAGCTGCTGGACTATCAAGAGACAAATCTGATGGAGGCTAGAAGGATTTCAGCTGCATGGGCTAAACAGGGCTTTGAAACTGGGATGCATCCTTGCTAGTTATTTAATTTACAAAAGAAGGATTTGGCTGACAGAATGAAACAATTAACATTGCAGTCCATCCAATAGTGAGTAATAGAGGCTGCTGAATTATGAATGGAACTACTATTATGAACCCGTGAATTATGTCTGGAACTACTATTATCCAGCTCCTCTCTCCATAACAAGGCTGCATGAAACAATTCTCTGCATAGCTTTAAGGCAAACTGACTAGAAACAGTGTGTTTTGAAACTGTTTTTGCCAAGATTACAGTGTTTTAGGCTGGTTATTCAGCTACTGTCTCTGCTGAGGGCCTTGCTCAGCTCGCAGTGATTTTAGACTTCACTATTAGCAGTGCACTGGGTTTGCTCTGTTGGCAAGCATCTGTGGGAAGATGTGAATGAGTTGCTCATGCTGAGCAGTTTCTGTGAGTTGAGAAGAGGTGAATCCCAGTACACAGAGAGAGAAATGCTTAGAGCTACGCACGACTTTGCTTGTCAGAGCCATCCACCATCCTGTCTTGTGATTGCAATGCAGGCCTTATCCTCAGTAAAGGGATGGAGTTTTGTTCCAGGCACTATGGGGTTTTATTGCCTGTTCAGGACATCTCCTGATCACCACACTAAGAATAAGGTCTGCTTCTTGCTTTTGTTTGCCGTGGTCAGACACCCTGTGATGATGTCAAGGTTTGGCCAGGACAGAGCATCTAGGGGTATGTAGGCTAGAAGCTGTTGTTTGGTGTCTCACTCCCTGCTGAGGTACTGAGCTCTCCAGCATGCACATGGGCAGAGGTGAACAATGCTGCCTGCATATTGCCTGGGCAGTATGCAGCATGTGTGCCAGACAGAGGGAGTGCAGGCAGGGGACAGAAGCAGCTAGTGAGGAACTTCGAACTCGGAGCTGCTAATGGTTAACACAGGCAATTATTTCTAGCTGTGTCAAGTGGACTGACCTAAGCCCGTATGAGATTTGTGCTGAGCAAACAGGGACAGCAGCTTACATAACCACCTCTATTCTTTTTTTTCCTTCTCTTTTTGGCAGTTGTATAATGCTGTTTTGATAGTGATATTCCTATTAAAATTGTGCACATTCCTCTTTCTTTCCCCTCAAATTGGCGCTGTTCAGCCTGGAGAAGAGAAGGCTGCATGGAGACCTCATAGGAGCCTTCCAGTATCTGAAGGGGGCCTATAAGGATGCTGGGGAGGGACTCTTCATTAGGGACTGTAGTGACAGGACAA
>JAOEHY010043335.1:0-17022 GCA_025447955.1 Psilopsiagon aurifrons | reverse complement strand
TTCTCTGGGCACCCTGTGCCAGTGCCTCAGCACCCTCACAGGGAAGAGCTTCTGCCCAAGAGCTCATCTCAGTCTCCTCTCTGTCAGTTTAAAGCCATTTCCCTTGTCCTGTCCCTACTTGCTCTTATAAAAAGTCCCTCTCCAGCATTCTTGTAGGCCCCTTTAGGTACTGGAAGGCTGCTCAGAAGTCCCCTCACGAGCTGGGCATTCGTTTTTTCACAAGGGGTTGGCCTCATTGAGAGGGTCAAAGGCTGATGTTGGTCATGCAACTGGCAGTAGAATGATCTTGTACTGCAAACGCTACTTCCTATATTTTCTTCTTACTTCATCTCCACAGATGAGATCAGTGGAAAGGAAGATGGGGAGGGAATAGCATGAAGATTGCAAAACATGCTGGGAGAAATGTACTTTTCCATGCATGTCTTGCTTGCTGGACTGTGCATTCTTCTTTCCCTGATGACAGTATTATGTGCTGGGGTTTGCTGGTAGCTAGGCAGCTACCCAAAGCAACAAATCCAGGTGCCAATGAAACTTTCCATTGACTGAAGTGGGTTCAAGGGAGCAGAAACAACTCACAATTCAGTCTCTTCTGAGGCCACAACACAAGGTCCCATACAATATTTTTAACTGCAGATTATTCCAAAGTCTCTCTCAAAGCATAATCTGTAGTTCATGCTGCATCTCTGTACCAAGGATTTAGAAGGAAAATGGGTTATAAGTGCCTAATTTACATTTTATGTTTTATCCTTCCTGGCAAGTTAAAGCTGTGGTCAATGGTTCGGCCCCAAATGGCCTTTCATTACTCAGGCTGTCCAGACATTCATAACCTTATGAGTCCTTACCAAAGAGGCTCCTATTTGTGCCAGAAATACTGAGAGAATGCTCATGTGGAACCTGCATAATGTAAGAACAAAATGGAATTCAAGGAAGGTAAGGTAAAATTAATCCCTGATAAGCAGATAAGAGGTGCTTAATTATTACAGATCGTAAAATCACACAAAACACTGAATAAATCTTACGCAGTTTCTCTTCTTATTCCTCATATTCTGCTGTATTATGTTTATATATTTAGGCTGAAAAAATCCAAAACCCTCTGGACAAGAAGCTGCCTGTGTTTTGATTCCCATATAGCCCTCAAAGATAGCATCTTCTCTGAATTTTCCAGTTAAGCCTTTTGAATTTAGTGAGGCTGATCACAGGTCAAGGTCCTAAAACATCAGCAGGCACAGGAGAACTGGCCTTGTAGCACATAATAAATAATGAAGAAGCTCCTCCCCAAGCCAAACCTTCTGAATAAGGGTTGCTGTTATTAGTGGGCTGGGGAGCATTATCTGCTATTATGGTTGCCTAATGTTGCACATTATAAGATTAAGATTTTCCCACAGTTGTATAGACTTAAATTTTTCATGCTGGGTATTTTCTGTGTTACAACCTTCCCCTCCCTAACTCTACCTACCTACCTACCTACATACCTACCTACCTACCTACCTACCTATCTATCTATCTATCTATCTATCTATCTATCTATCTATCTACCTACCTACCTACCTATCTATCCAATCTCCCTACTTCCCTACCTCCCTATTAAAAGCAACAGGCTGAAAATGGGAGCCAGGATTGAGCAGAAAGACAGAAAAGCAGCATCAGTCCACTGAGAGAATGAGCAGTGGTGAATGGACACCACTATAGTTATTATAGCTTAAATATTCAGCTAAGTGCGAGGTAGTTTATTCCGCTTTCAGATGAGGTTAATTACATTGCATGTTGCTGAGGGAGCTCATAAAGCTTAACTGTATTTTGCGGCAACTTATCTACCTGTACATCCTCATAATGGAAAGAGGCCATCAAGGGTACATTTCAGGGAAGGATCCTTTCTTGAGGATCTCTGAATGCTTTTTCCTCCACTGAAAGAAACTAGCCACTTCAGACTGAGATGCAAAGTCTTAGCAGATGTTTCCCAAAGGATGTCCTTTTGGAGAGCTGCTGCGGAGCTGCTGGAATGCAGTAAATTTATATCCCACTTGTACTGCTGCATACTATCTTGCCAGTGTAGAACAAGTCCTGGGATCAGATAGATGGGGGCATTTGGGACCCATTATCTAAAAAGATTGAGATTTAATGTAGAAGTGGAGGAAACTTGCTCGTCTTAAGGGACCTAGAATGGAGAATCAGTGCTGCTGGGAAAGATGGCAAGAAGTTAGGGATGGAATGTGAAAGAAAACAGAAGTGGAAAATCACGTTCCAGCAAGACCCTAAAACTGAGAATGATCAGCTAACAGTTTACAGTTCCCTTTTCCCAGCTCCCAGCAGCACAAGTGGATACAGTGATATCCCTGTTTCAGCTCTGCTGATATGGGTATCAGTATGGGTGTCAATGTGATGGAGTTCTGTTTCAAAGAAAAATTAGGAAAGAGCTCAGGAAAAGCTGTAAGGAAAGGATAAAGCTGCCAAGTTGAAAGTTCCCAGCTTTTGTGTGAGCTCTTCCTAATGAGTAAGAGCTGCTCTGTTGGTCCACAGCAGGGTTTTTTCTCCAGTTTTCCAGTTCCTTAAAAGCTTAGGGAATTATGCATGCAAAAATACGTGTTAAAGCAAAGAGCACCTAAGATGGATTTTGAATTAAGGCTGCATATGCAGCTTCAATCCATATCTCTCTATATATCACATGCTTAGTTCTCTTCCCCAGGAGCCCTAAAGCAGTCAGTACAAAAGACTGAGTTAGTCTGGAGGTGAAACTGGGTTGTCTAATAAAGGAGGATAGAACGACTGACTCATTTGTTGCATGAGGTAAAAAGTGTGTGATAAATTTAAATACGTATTTGCAGTATCAAAGGAAATGGTCTCATGGCCAAAGCAATTGAATAGCACATGAGGGATCTGGACAGGGATAGGTCTTACATGATGACAGGCAAGTCACTTAAAATGAGGTTTTCACAGTTGGCCTCTTGTGCATATTTCATTTTCTGAGTAGCTGCCTTGAGATTTTTGGGTCTCAGAACTAACATCTGCAGCTGAAGCAAAGGGAAGATTGGCTTTGAACAGAGTGAATAGTGTACAAAGTTAAATACGCAGAAAATGAAGTTGCACCAATCAGTGGGTACTTTTTACCTTAATCTTCCTATGTTTAAGTTCTCCATCTGTAAAATTGGATTCTTTGTCCCCCAGAGGTGGTGTGAAAATAGATCCGTGAATATGTGTGAAGTATTCAAAGGGTACAGTGAAGAATGCCACAGGAAGGTCTATGGGGAAATGAATCATTCTGTCTTCAGAGCAGGCCTGACTGGTGTGCAGTAAAAAAAGTCTAGGGCCACATATTGAACCAGAGGAAAAAACGAAACACTGAATAGCTGCTCATTAAGTAAGCACTGTCTGTTCTGTGCATTGAATGAGGTGAGGGTCCTGTGGGAAAAACAGTTTGCAGTGATGCAATTAAAGACTGTACCAGAATGTACACAGGGTGAGCAATGGCATTCGGGCTACACGAGCAACTTTAATTTAGGTTTTGCCCGAGGTTTTGAGGCTTAACTGTGCAACCTCAATCACGTTCCTTTAATAATTTGGGGTGTGTCAATGTAAGACTACAGCTGAATTCTTCCTTGTGGGATATTATGTCTTATAAGAAAATACTCTCTAATCAAAAGCTAATGTGTTGCATTACTTCTTGTTTTCTTCCCATGCTGCTACGGTTAATTGCTTCTTTCCTGTGGTTGGCATGAAGACTGTTGAAGTCCAGTGGCCTCAACCATGGGCTGCTTATTCAATGTGGCATGTAAGCAGCAGGGATTTCCTTGTCCCTGGCTAGAGACCTGCATACTTTACCTCTTCCATGCAAGTAGGATAAAATTAATCAGTGTTGGTTTTCTCAGCAAGCAATGAAATTTCAACCGCTGCAATGTCGGAGGAGGAAGACTCCTCAAAGGGGACCAGGAGAAAATGCATGAATGAGAAGTCTCTGCCAAGACATGAACACTACACTTGAGTGTGTCTGAAATCTTGGGCGCAGAGAGTAAATAAGCCCCATGACAGGTCTAGCCTAAATACCCAGCACTTCAATGGCAAGTAGCCCATACTTTCACCAACCTTGGCATCATGACGAGGATAATATTTTTGCAAGGATGAACTACACTTGAACAATGCCTCTAATGTTTCAGTGTTGTTGCAAACATGCTTTCCTTTCAGATCAGCCATATGGCTCTTCTTTGCCACCCCCCTTTTCCCTTTTCCTTTCATAGGAGTGCATTTTATGTGTCTGCTGAAGAGGAAATCCCTGTCTTCTGTGCAATGCCTGGGCTCACCTGAGGACTCAGAAGACAGTGCACCTCAGTCCTGGGAATGTTGGTGTTAACCCTTAGCTGATGGTTCTGTGCCAGGCTAGCTCACTGTACTTAGTGTTCCCGTATCTCAGTGTCGTAGGAGAATCTGTGTATCTCTAAGGGTATAATTTCACACTTGAATTCCATATTTTGTGAACTCCTCCCAAAACCCATTGCACTCACTAACAAAGCAACAGGAGCAGTCTAGCTGTGCAGATGGGCCACAAAATATTGCTGGTGAAGTGACAGCTTGCTCTAAATATCCAAGCATCAAAAAGCCATATACAGCATCTACCCTACCCATGCTGGAGGTCAACAAGCACAAGAGGCTACTCTTTTTGGTGGTAGAATTGAAAGGTCAACCAGAACCTAAGTGGCTGCCCCATAAGTGATCCTTTTCCCTGGGAAAATGGTCCTAAGGGCACTTTATCTCTGAACATCACTTCACATTGATAGATGGAGAGCTGATGCTTCACACAGAGAGAGGTAGTGTCACTCAACTGATAAAAGATGCTGTGAGCTGTTGCAGAGTTCCCACTGGTGGAAATAAGCCCATGCTTACTTCTAGCCTGATCCAGCCCACCTCCCTATATGTTATTGACCAGAATAACTTGGGCACAGGTTTCTCAAAGGACTAATGACATCCAGTTTTGATGCTGCTCTTACTACACCAGTGCTGTTCCTTGCCATGTATAGGTCTGGTGCAGAAGTTTATGAGATAATCAGGTTAGATTTCAGTGAGGTTTTTAAATACTCTGCTTACTTTACCAAGCAGTGTGTACAGACCTCTTGTAGATACCCTTGATGAAGCAGTGTCTGAGTGGGTCAGCACTTAGCTGGAAGGGTGCTGGAGAACACTTCAGGCGTGCATTAGGATCTCAGTTATCGATGTATTTCTTCAGATCTATCATGTAGTGCAAAGGGATGACATATCATTCTTTCATGTGAGAAGTAAAATGTCGATATGTTTTCAGTGCAGAGATGATAGTCTGGGCCTCTTCTTTTGCGGATCTGAACACCATTCTTATGTGTTGCTGAACATTTGTGGTTGTATCATGAAACTTAGGAAACAAAATGTTTCAGAGAAAAAGCACTCTATAAGAGTAAGACGTTATTCATAATACAGTGTGAAAGTAAACCAAGAAATGACAGAAAAAATCAAAAGAAACTGAAAAATTACCAGTATTACAATTATCTTAAAGATTATAAAAGTTCTCACTTAGTTTCCCTATGAAAACTCGTTTTTTTTAAGAACAAAGAGGAAGTTCTCTCTCAAATTGCATTCCTTTTTTGTAGACCTGAGTAAGCCTGTTCGTGGTTCTTGTGTCTGGACACCAGCTGCCACGCTGTCTACATCCATCTCAGTAATTTGGTATGAAGTGATCCTTGGTACTGCAGACTTCTGTTGAGAAAGAGAAAAAAATACTTTCCATTGGCAATCCCCTTCTTGCGCGAGTTCCTTTAAGTGTATTTGAGATTTCTAAATGACTTCAAAATCTGTTTTCCACTATTCATATCAATTTGACTCAGCCCCTTCGCACATACTCGGAGGATGCTGTCACTCAGCAGCCAGTCAAATCAACCTGTGAACATAAATCAAGTTAAAGTCAGTGTCTGTATTATTCCAAGTAGACTGCTTATACTTGGGCAAAAGATCCAGTTAAGTGGTAATTTAGAAGTGTTGTCAAAGGTCAGTGATACCCCTTAAAATTGTTGAGAATTGAGTATTTTTTTCAGTGTATTATTGTCTCTTTGGTTATTTAGGTTGATGGTTGAGCTTATTTTGTAACTTTCTTAAAGGCTGGGATTGAAAAACACTCAGAACGGTAAATGACCAGTGTAAGATTGTGGAGTTTTGCTGTACTTCAGAGTTGGGGTTTCAGATCATCAGGGGAAAAACTGAAAGGGAAAAAAAGAGTAAATTTAGCAATGAAGTAACAACTAATAGCATCTAGTATTTTGTTAAAGGAATCACCAGTGAAATAGCTGAGGTGTGTGGAACTTCCAGTGACTACCGAATGGCATGCAGAGTTAGTAATCCCCTTGAATAGTTTTATTATGTGCCTCGAAGCAACGTATGCTGCTTAAGTATGCATTTGCAGAGTGACTGTGCTGGTGGCCGTACGTATTCTGCCATTTTAGTGACCGGGTAAAACTTCAGTCTCGATGGCTGCTTCAGTTTCTATCCAGGCTGGTTTAGAAGTCAAAGAGTAGTTCTGCAGAAGTCTTTTCGTCTTAAGAAAGTGATTCACAAGCTGTCTCCTTTAGTTTCCTGGAATCGAGATGTTTATTTTGTGCTATGTACAACAGCAACAGCCCTGTAGATTTCATAACCTTAAACATTCAAATTACAACTTTGACTGAAATCTTCTTTCAGCACGTATTACTCAGAACATGACCAGGCAGGGTTCTAAATAACAGCACGAGGCAGAAAGTAAGTTCGATATTTGAGTTTAAGTCTTTAAGACTGGACATAAAAGTCCCAAATAAAAAAGTCTCAGTAGCTACCTTCTTCGAGGACAAACCCTCCAGTTCTGTCATCCCGGTCCAATGCAGAACAAAATGAGAACAACCGAGTGTTTGTTCCCTGAATTTCCCAGAGTACTTCTGTGATGAGCTTTCATCTTTTTGAGGGATATTTTTCCCTTCCTCTGGCCTTGCTGCAGAGACATTGGTGAAAGTCATTTAAGAAGATAAAGACGAACTCCTTTTGTAGTCAGGGTGATGGTCATGGTCATGGTGTGGGCAGCTGTGCCCCTGGGGCTGCAGAAGTAGTGCCACATTCAAGTGCTGGGAAATTTTGGTGATGGTGCATCTTCTGTGATCAGTGTGAAGTAGTCTGGAAGTCCACCATGTCCTGACTAGCTTTGTAACCACCCAGGAGACAACAGTCTAAACATGGTGCTCAGGAAACCTCATCAAAGGTATTGATCCAGGGACATGTGCTTTTCAAGTGGAATTTATGGGAATGGTAACCAGCTTGTTACTAGTTGTTTCACTTTTTAAACTAGAAGTGTAACATATCTGTTCATCTGCTGGCCTATCAATCTGTCTGTCTCCCTGCTCTTTTTTGAGGCTTTTTGTTCCCTTCCTGTGCACTGTTATTGTAACTGGTAGCCAAATGCAAAAGAAAGGATGTGTTAAAGAGCGTGGTACCTCATAGTTCCAGTTACAAGAAGCTGAGAGGCAGGCTGTTTTGTTCACATGAATTGTGCCTTGATAGAGGTAGGAAAAATGGGCTTGATCAGAGACCCACTGGAATTGATGGAAACCTTTCCATCCATTTCAGCAGGCTTAAAGATCGCCTTCATCATTTTCAACAATTACTTGTCGCCTTTCCTTGCACCACATACTTCGCACAATATATCCTTTTGTTTCTATGGTCTTAGAGACTCAAATATTAATGGCAAGCTGCATTTTCTCAAGCTAAACCTACTCTTGACCCTGCAGTATCTGCAGTCTGCTTTTGAACTCAGGGCTTGATCATTGACCCGCATGGAAAGGATGCAGTTGCCTGAAGGAGTAACTCTTAGAAGATACCAGAAGTGTTGGAGGAGGGCTGGAATAGCTCTGCAGAGTAACTCAGATTTTGTCAGGATGTGAATTTGACCTCCACTGGCGAATAGCCTAGTCTCAGGGCAGAGCATTTGCTCTTTGCCTTTTGACTGTGCTTCTGGCACAAGGTTGGGTGACCCAATGCCTCCCCTGAGAGAGCTGAGGGTCCCTCCCCAGGCTCTGGACCCCACTGATGTTTTTCTGTGTGATGCCTATATTGAGCTCACAGGATCTCGTTTGATCCCTCCTGCTGCTGCTTCAAAAAGGGTGGGTGGGTTGTTATCCCTGTTGCCAGAATCTTTGTCCAAAGTCAACAAAGCCACATACACATTCTGGTTGAAGGACTTGTGCAAACATATTTATGCAACTGTTTGTGGGGTTTGACTTTCAAATAAAATTCCATGAGCAAAACTTCAATGCATCTGCTTTCAAAAAACAAATGAGAAGATCCATATCTATCACCCAAGTGCATTTAACTGCAAGCTTGTCACAATAGTCTCCAAACATCTTTTCACTATTGGCCCAACTCGAAGGTTTGGACTATTTCCATCTTCAGTATAATGCTGCTGTGATGTGTGGAGTTTATCCCTGTAGCCTAATACCGTGAAAAGAGTGGAAATAAGGAAAGTTATACAAAACAAACACTGTCTCCATCTGAATAATTACATTAGAGGTTCGATTATCAGGAGATCGGGAGACAAACTGGGAAGATTAAGTTGGCAAGACTTAAAACCATTTCCATTGTTTCAAGTAAGCTTGATTGCACTTGTATTTTTGATTAATTAAACTTGGATAGCTAGAGCCAAAGCTCTGGCTATCCAAGCATAGATGAAGGTTTGACAGCATAGATGAAGGTCTCCAAGGGTCTTTTGTAGAAAATCCTAAATTAAAAAATTAAAATCAACCAAGGCCAAAACCTATGTCCTTCCCTGGGGCTTTGTATGTAAGGTCTAGACCTTTCTGCAGCGATGAAGTGCTGGTTTTAACTGCAGACCAGGACAAGCTGCTGTTCAAAATACAGAATCTACCAAGCCGTAAGTGGTAACAATTTCTGTATTTCATTCAAAATAAAGAAAACATGAAATATTTATTGTTAGAGGGAGTGTGCTTTTGCCACCAGCAAGAGAACTTCATCACAGCCCTTGGCTTCAGGGTTTCTGTCCTGCACCTGCACAGCTTTGGCCCTGCCAAGATAAGCACCCTCCAAGACAGGGGCTACGTCGCTGTTTCTCATGTGGGTGAAGTGCCAGCTGAAGTTATGGAGCAGTATATAGTGGTTAATGTATAAAAAGACTCTGCTGTGCTCTCTTGGACTAAATTTCTGCTCCGGGAGTTTGCATTGCAAGTAAATAGCAAGGAGCCACAGGGCTATCCAGTAGCACTCTGGGCTGCCACACTTTAATAGACTTTCTGGCCACGCTGCTTTGAGGTAGGGCAGTGCTATTAGCCCCATTTTATAAATGCAGCATGCCACTGAGGTCTGCAGGACGCAGGATATTAATTGCACTGGTAACTGAATTCCCACGGGAGCCTCGCTGCTTGTATTAGGCTTTTATAACGTGACTTACTGCCATAGTTCCTGGGAATTTTTGAATGAACTGAAATGAGGCATTTTTATCCCTGTCTTGTGTTCTCTGGCCGTCTGGCTTGCCTGGCTTGTTAAATGCATTGCTGGGGACGGGGCAAGTGGAGAGTCCTCAGCATCTCAACAACAGGTGTCCATATTAATACAGCCCCCAAAAAACCATCAAAAACCACACCAAACAAGCCCAAAAGCAGGAAAAAGTAGGATTAAAAGGACAAGAAATTTCCCTTCTGTTGCTTCCTCCCATTCCTGCGACATTTCCAAGGAGTCGCCATAGAAAGGAGGTCCCTCCCTACCTTATCAAGTACAGGTACTTGGCTGGGTTCTACAGTTAAACAGCAATATCCACGTATCTTCATTGGAAATGGGCCCATATTTTCAATATCTCAAAGAAAGAAACTTGTTCTTCACTGCAAGTACATGGGTTCCCAGCAAAGTTTATGACTTCATTATAGCATCTCCAGTACTGAAGGCCATTGCAAAATCAGAAGGTAATAAGTGGGTCCACTGAAGTGTTAACGTAGCCAATCTCAGGATCCTGCTTTTGAACACAAGGATTATCTTTTGCATTGAAGCATATTAGAGATGGAAAAGCATCTTTTTTGTCGAATGCAAGAGCTAATGTTCCAGCTTTCCAGATGAATCTGAAATACAACAGCAGCACAGACACTGTTAATAATGCAATCAAAGCAATTTAAATCCTTTTAAAGCATCCACAAAGGATCCTTTGATAAGAAGGGACTTTCATCAGCCTCAGAGACCAGGCAGTTTAGTGTGTACTGTTTATTAAGTTTATGCATAGACAGTGGTAATTCCACTTTTGGCTGGAGAAGAGCAGCAGCAAATTATAAGACATATTTATAAGCACTAGTGTTACACTTGCTGGCTTTAAATGAAAAAATGTATTTGCATTAATATAACTGTAAATGGGGTTATTCAGTGTTTAAAGATGCAGTTTGTTTTCCATCAGAACCCTGCCTGGACACAAAACAATTCTGTCAACTTTAAAAGCTTTGGTCTTCTTTTTTGACAAAAAGAAGGAAATTGCTACAAGTGCACACTGGGAGATGGGCTGTGAGAGGCGGTTTAGCTCAGTCATGCTGCATACTTTTTAATCTTGCTTTTAGTTCCTGCTTTTGTCCTCCTTTTCTTTGTGTGCCCCTCTAAGAGAGCTCACATGTAGAAAGCAGAGATGGGCAAAAAAATAGAAGTGGCTTTAGATTTGGACCAGGGTGCTTAGAATCTCTTTTAACAGCATTCTCCCCCACCCAAGTTTGAATGAGGAGGGAGGTGAGTGATTTTGGGACACCTCTAGATGAAGTTTTTATCCATCTCAGGGCTGGTGGGAACTGCATTGAGAAGCCTTAGCCCCTTGGAAAGAAGAAAGGTTTACTTCTGGTGTGCCAGCAGTCTTATGAACAGACTGCTAGTCTCTTCTGGCTCTGCTGCTGCTCCCTATTGTCCAGCTTGAGAGTAGGGACTGAGAGTTCCCTCATATTCAAATGCTTTCTTCCATGAGTTTAGTGTGGTTTTTGTTGCTCTGGACTAAATCAGGAGAAAGGAAGACAAATAATGGACATGGAACAATGTCTGTTTGAAAGATTTTGATTCACCTTTAAGAAAAAAAAAGGGGAAGATGAGTTCTCATCATTGGTCATTGAGCACAAGCAGGAAAAGAGCAATTAAATCTTCCTGCATCCACTTTGGGATTTCCAGATGTTAAGGAAGGGGGTTTTTTGGTTGTTGATGTTTTGGTTGGGTTTTTGGTTTTAGGCAGCAGAATTACATTGCATTTGGATCTTATTCAGTTTTAATCCAGGCTGATTTAATGCCAAGGAGAACAGAGAGCCAGAGGCCAAGTCCAAATTTTCCTGTGCAGCAGCATAGTGCATGTCTTCCTGGTGATTCTCCATGCATTTCCATGGAATATCTTATCTTGGGATTCCAGTACATTGGAAAATGCAGTGCTGTTTAATAGTCAATACCTAAGTGCAGTCAATAACCACACCAGTAGTGACCAAAAAGTCGAAAAGATGTTCCTTGGCTCTTGTGGACTTGAAAAGTGAGATTTAAACTGAGCTCATCCCTCCCCATAGACAGCTCCAGGAAGAAGCCTCACCAGCTGTGTGCAGGTGTTGGCCTAGCAGCCCTTCAGAGCAAGGGCTTCTACTCAGAAACAGAAGTACACTTTCCACAGCAGTCTCACTTATACACCTGCAGTTTGCACTGAATGAAACGTGTCAGAAAAGACTGGGTTTCAGACAAGAGTCATCACCCTGTTTTGTAGCTCACCACTAACCCACCAAAACCCATAGGGATATTTCAAATGTGAAAGAGGAGGAGGGACCCGGTCCCTCTGCAGGCCACTGTTTCTCTCCAAAATTGATAAGGTGATGTTTTGAGCCAAAAGAAAAACCTGCTGTGTCTTTAAATGGGAAATGAAGACAAAAAGATCTTTAGAAGGCACAAGGAGCTTTTTAGCTAATTAAAATATTCAGTTTTTTCCCCTTTTACATGAAAGTCAAGGATTTCATTGTCAGCAGCTTTATTACTCTCTTTAGTGATTTTCACTTCATCAGTGGCATGTTTTGGTCAGTATGAAATGTTATTAATAGGCCTGTTTTTTCCTGGGTGTGTGCTTAGATCTTTTTCAGAACCTTACCAGAGTATCTGCCAGGGAACAAATTTGGCCATAGACTTTGAATGGTGATGGCATTGTCTGTATGTAGGTGTAACTGTTCTGGTATGTTCTGTGTGCTGGGTGCTCTTTAAAGTAGTCTTCAATAGATAAGCTATGAAGTAAAGGGAGAAATGAGTCAGTAGAATTTAGAATGAATGTTGTTTATCTTATGAATACATTATCCCTGGGGACATTCAAGGCCAGGCTGGATGTGGTTCTGAACAACCTCATCTAGTTGAACATGTCCCTGCTCATTGCAGGGGGCTGGGCTAGATGAGCTTTGAAGCTCCTTTCAAACCAAAACCATTCGATGGTTCTATGTTTATGATGACATTCTATCTAGTATCTTTTCTATAATGATCCGTGTCTATACTCTGTAAGGAAGACGAAGAACTCGCATGTGCACATTATTTGCCAGTGGTATTTTTTAAATGGTGAGTTTGGCAGCAGCAAGAAGTCACTGCTTTCCTAAGGCTTTGACCCACACAGCTTTACACCCCCGGTTTGGGTGACTTTGCAGGTGTTAAACAGGATCATGCTGCAGCGGGAGGGTCCAACTACCAAAGATACGGCTCTCAGAGCTGTTTTAGTCACACTTCATCATCACGAGCATATGGTTTCACTTCCAAGTGTTTAACATTTCCATTTCCTCAGGAAATCTTTCTTTCTATTTTTCAAGCTCTTGAAACTGGATGGATATATTTTTACTGGCAGGCGGGCCGAGAGTGACACGACCATCAGCCCCAGCCCTAGGGAGCCCCTGGCTGCAGTACCCGCCCGGCTCTCCATCCCTTCGCCTTGTGCAGCACCTCCTTAGCATGGCTTGGGGTGCTTTATCCAGGTCTCCGGGGTGCAGCACACTGTTAAAACACTTCTGCCTTTCCCTTTCTACAACAAACTATAGCTCTTTTTCTCTGCTTTAGCTGAGAGAAGTGTTTTTCTTTCTTAGTCAACTCCAGGGCCCTTGCATCCCAAGAATGAATTGGGAGCAGACTCCTTTAGCTGACTTAGTGAGGCCAACAGCAAGATCAGGGCCTAAGAAAATACTCTGTGTCACCTAGAAGGAATGAAAGCAGTTGCATCATGTGTTTATTGTCTGTATTGGTAGATCCAGCACTTAAATGAGCACGACTGAGGAGTGGATGGCTCCAGGGAGCTGCTCTGGCTCTTGTGTTTTCAGAGATTATTTCTGGCATTTCCTTTTTCCTCATTGCAAACAGGTCACCCTTCTCATATGTTGGCCAAGTTATGCACCATAGGAGGAAGTCTGTGCTCGTGTCTTCTTTATGTTTCATTTAGCCACATATGTAATAGTGTTTTGCTGCTTGTTTTGTTTTCCTGCTACTCTGTGAACTGCAGTGCTTGGATGTGCAATTTGCATGCCTATTTAGCTGATATCACTAGCCCTCTAGCATCCTCTACTACAGTGAGTGTCACCATATCATAGCAACTTTGGTAAACTAACTGCATTTTGTGCAGTAAGCCTTGCTCTATGCATCAAATAGCACTGTAATAGAGAAAATAAAGGGGAAACTAGCTGATTAATGTATTTGTTCCTTTGTGGTTTATCCTGTTACAAATTCAGCCCGCTGCATACTTTGCACTGCTTGTTTAACATGAGGAAGCTCGCTGTGGGTTTGGGCTTCTGGAAGGACTGAGTCTTGCCATCAGGCAGGCTGTGTGCTACCGATACTCAGTGTAAATATCTTATTCATACCCTCCGAAAAGTGAGTTAGTTGAGGTAGCAGAAAACAGCATCAGACAGATGTAGTTCAACCTCCAGACCTGCCAGGGCAGCTCACCTGAGCTGCTCAGCCTCTGGCTTTGTGCTGGCCTCTGAGACATTGTGAGCTGCTGATTTGATTCACTCAGGCTCTTTTCTCCATTGCTTCCCTTAGCTCTGTGTGTGTCTGCACAGTTACCTCCTCACTATAAAAGCTACTTGGTCAAGCAGCACAAGCTTGTACCATCCACAAGGACACCTCCAAGGCTGCTCAGCATCCAGGCGAGCCTGCTGCTCTTCTCCTGTACATGTCTATGTCATGGTGTTCCACACTGGAGGCCCCAGCTCAGACAAACAAATCAGTGCCATGGGCTTAACTGCTGATAAATAGATAGACTGGAGGTCAAAGTTAGGATTTACACAGTGATCTAGATCTAGTTTTATTTGCTGAAGGGTACCAAAGCACTGCAATATTCTGCATAGAATTGATACCCTGATCCAAAATGAACTGTTGATCCCAGCCACAAAGTGGCATTGATACGTTGTTCCAGGCTGCTTCAGAAGAACAGAGCAGAGTAGGACCCTACTGAATTAAAAGCACAGCCCAGCTAGTCCCAGCCCATGTCTCAAGTGACCACCCTGTAGGTGCCTCAGGGGCCAGTTCCTGAAGTACAACCATACTGCACACAGGCACAGCATCAGTCAAGCACCCTCTTTCCTCTTGCAAGATGCAACCTTGGGTGCTCCTGGCATCTGCCACCCAGCTCCAGGTCAGCAAGTTCAACATGTCATACAGCATTTTCTATTGAGGATCGACGTCCTGGTTTCGCAGGATGTGGTCCTCAGGATCTGACCTGTGATGAGCAAGCCCTTTGACTGGATGCCTCCATGGCAAAGGTGGGCTCCATCACAGCACAGTTCTCCTTGGTGCAGATGGAGCTGAAGGGTGCAGGGGGACAAAGCAAAGGGGGAATAAAAGACATTGCTGGAGCTACCGCAGGCCTGAGAGAGAAGTAGCCAAGGCACCCACAACTTGTGTTGGTTTTGCATGTCTGTTTGCAGTGCTATGTTATGTGTTTAGGAGCTGGTTGTTTCCATAATAACAGCAAGCGCCATATGGCAGCGAGGAGGGTGGTGAGAGGAACGCTCAAGGAAACACAGTATGTTGTTTGACATGTGTGTGCTTCTAGAGGAATAACGTGTCTCAAGCAAGTACTGCTGCTCTAAACGGGCTGGGGATTTGCTGCTCTCACCAGAAAAGTATTATAGCATCATAGAATGGTTGGGGTTGGAAAGGACCTTGGCATTTGTACTTGTGCAATGCCAGTTAATGGTGCCTGCCCTTCCCTCAAGTTTTCCTGCAGATAGTCCCTGTGATGGGTAAAGGACCTTTTGCTTTACTGAGAGTGATGTTTCTGGATGGCATTTAAATATAGGGTTTAAGGGAAAATACAGTTCTGTAAAGGAGTGCTGTGTGAACTGGAACCAGCTAGATGCCATCTGCTCCATCCATTCGGTAATGCTCAGCGAGTAAATAGCACAGATTTTGAAACCTTTTAAAACATAGTTTGCAATAATAGTTTAGTAGAGAGTGGGTTGAACGTTTCCAAAGATTAGGGGCACTTTAGTGCGTATCTAGGAGGCATCCAGGAAGGTCTCCACAAAGTCCAACTTTCCCTATCCTTTAATGTATGACTCACATTTCAGTGACTTGTAATTTGCTCTCCACATTCCCACAGACACCAGCAGGCTGAGCGGTACCTTTGCAGAGTGCATATATTTCCACCACAGAAAAATGTGGAATTATTCTTTCATAATAGCTGAACGGCTTTTTGTGGGACTTGTACCAACATCAGCTCTACAAAATTGAGCCTCTTATGTGTGAGTCTTCAAGCCGTTAGTCATGTTTGTGTTTGGATACCTGAAACGTGGTGTGGCGGGCAGAAGGCAGCGGTTTTGATTTGGGGACATAGTTTCGCACTCGCTTGCAATGCTTGCTAAGCAAGCCAAAAGGCAAAGCTCTTCTCATTTTCATGCTTCTCTTCTTCTCTTTATTGCCTCTAGAGAGAGATTACTGCAGCATATGTGAAAAGCAGCCGATCGGAAGGCTTCTCTTCAGGCAGTTCTGTGAAACTCGACCCGAGCTCGAGTGCTGCATTAGGTTCCTTGACTCAGTGGTAAGTCAATTCCTGTGATATTCTGGGGTGCTTCACAATGATTTCCAACAGGGGAGACTCCCCTGACCCCAAAAAATTGCTGTGTCATGGGACTTTGTGTCTAACACCTTAGTTAGGAGTAGACCATGACAACATCCCAGTGTCCTTGGTGGTAGAGAGGCAGCGTTGCATGGGAGGTTGGTACCAGCCCTCATGAAGCATCTCATTGGTACCGGCATCATGGCTTATGGGGAGCATGAGCCACGAGGCAGGAGAAGGATGTCTCGTCATGGCCTCCCTTCATGTCAACACCCAAGCAGCTGAGGTGCTCTGAGTAATGTCTTTTGATGTGGGTGAAGCCTGTAGTGCTGGGAGGCACTGGGAAGAAAGGGCAGATGATGAATGGACTGACAAGAGAGGATGAGGAGTATGATAATATAATATCCATCTCTTACCAAGCTTTTTCATCAGTAGACTGCAGGGTGATTTAGAGAGGACATCTTTGCTGTTATCCTGTTTTTTCAAATAGGAAAACAGAGGCACAAGGTCTAGAAGTGACTTGGTTGAGTGAGGTCACCAAGAAACCATTTTCCACCCCAGAGAGCTCTCAGTTAACCTGGCCACTGAACAACATCCTCAGCTCCAGGGGTATCCAGTGTTCTTTCCCAGTCTGGCAGCACTTGGCCATGTGTCTTGCCAGCGGGAGAAGCTTTTCATAGTGGAGAAGTCTCTCCATGGCTTTCTTGCTGGCAGCCTGCAGAAAGGGAGGGTGGTTGATGAGCCAAAAGGCTAAATTGCACCAGGGAGATGAACTTGTCCATGCTGAGTGTGAGTGCCCGAGGGGGGCTTTGCTCTCTGGCTGACACTGACAGTCAAAAGCAAAACAGTGCATACCAATGGGAATAAAATTGTGGAATCGTATAATCACAGAACAGTTTGGAAGGGACCTTAAAGCTCATCCAGTTCCAACCCCTGCCATGGGCAGGGACACCTTCCATAGAGCAGAGTGCTCC
>JAOEHY010043334.1:0-19883 GCA_025447955.1 Psilopsiagon aurifrons | reverse complement strand
GCCGGGGCTGGGGTCCTGCCTGCACCTCTGGGCACCACGAGCCGGGGCTGGGGTCCTGCCTGCACCTCTGGGCACCACGAGCCGGGGCTGGGGTCCTGCCTGCACCTCTGGGCACCATGAGCCGGGACTGGGGTCCTGCCTGCACCTCTGGGCACCACGAGCCGGGGCTGGGGTCCTGCCTGCCACAGCAGTGGAGGAGAGGATGGCTGTGAGGCTCAGGCAGTGGGTGACTGGGGAGCGCTCCGCATTGCTGGATGCTCCTCCGGTGCGCAGTAGATGGTGCTGGTACTCGGCAAAGCCTCTCCGCACTGCTGGGCCAGGACCGTAGCCCCCCCAGAGCCGGGCGTGTATGGACTGCTCCCAGGGACCCGCCTGCGGGCACGGGGAGCTCCTGAGGGAGCAGTGACTCAGTTACAGAGCGGAACACGTGGTGTGGTTGTTCTGTCGGTGCCCGGAGCCAGGACAAGAGCAAGGGGCACAAACTGCAGCACGTGGGGCTGTGTCTGAGCACGAGGAACCACTTTGTTCTGTGGGGACAGTGATAGAAGCCTGGCACAGGCGCCTGGAATGCTCAGAGAGTCACCGACACTGCGGATACTCAAAGCCTCCCTGGACACGGTCCTGGGCAGCTGCTCTGCTGAGCCGGCTTGAGCAGGGCTTGGGGTAGATGATCTCCAGAGGTTCATTTTCCCTCCCAGCCATGCTGTGATTCTGTGACATCAGGAAGGGGGGGCAGCTTGCATAGTGCAGTGTGAGGAGCAGTAGGGGTGCAGAATTTAAGCCACCACTGTGGGAAGGTAGGAGGAACTGGGGGTGTTCAGTCTGTAGGCTTTGGAGGGGAGGAGCAGGTTTACCTCTGCTTGACACCTCTGGCAACAGGAGGGGCCCAGCTTTTGTTCCTGTCCTACCACCAAAAGCAGAGCAGTGGTACTGTAGCAGCAGAATGGATCTGACACCAGAGAGGGCACCTGACCTGGGGCTGCTTGGACAGGGGTGTGTGTGTGACCCAGCTGGCAGCTGCTCTGGTAGCTCCGTCCCTCCCAGGCACAGTCAGTACTTTGTCCTCTGGTTTTTGGCAGGATGATGGTGTTTGGGTGCTCCGGGGGGTTGCAGCTGGGTGCTTGTACTTGGCAGCATCAGGGGGGCAGGAGGAGAGGTCCTGTGTAGCTGGGGTGGGGGGAGAGCCCTGCTCTGCCACCCAGCTCCTTTCCTGATGCTGACTTTCCCCCTGCAGCATCCTGGCTGAGCTGAAGCTGCGTGACCCCAGCTTCCCCGATGTCTCCTATGGAGTGCTAATCCACAAGGTGATCATCGGCTCTCCAGCCCATCAGTAAGAGCCCTGTGCTTTGGGGTTGGCCTGAGGGAGCAGCTATGTGGGGTGGGATGTATTTAGATCTGGCTTGCTCCAGGGCAGCCGGGCTTGGACTCTGATGCAGCAGAGACTAGCTGGTGGCCCTTGCCCAGGCTTGGTGTTCCACTGGCCCAGGCACCTGTGGTCCAAGCCTCCTTGTGGTGCCGCTGCTCCTTGTTCCTGGGAAGTGCCTGCTTCACCCATGTGTGCTTGTGTCACTGTGCCACAGGGCAGGGGTGAAGGCAGGTGATGTGGTGCTGGAGATCAATGGGCAGGCATCGCACCGCGCCGAGGACGTGTATGAGGCAGTGCGGACACAGCAGAGCCTGACCCTGCTGCTGCGGCGCGGCCACGACACACTGCTGCTGAGCGTCATCCCCGAGGCCACCGAGTGAGTAGTGGAGCTGCTGCGCAGGGCAGGACACGCAGGACGAGCAGGACTGGACCGTGTCCATGAGCTGGGCACGGACACAGAGACCTTGTGGGGACTGGAGGGTGCCCGGCACAGTGCCGGGGTGGACTCAGGGAGCAGCCCTTCGCTCTGTACTCAAATAAAGCACTTTTATAGGGACCCTCCAGTGCCATGGGGTCTCCTGCCCATAGCACTGCCTGTGGGAGGCTGGGCTGTGGGGGATCCTGCCCTTCCTGTCACATAGAATCCTGGAATGGTTTGGTTTGGAAGGGACCTTTTAAAGCTCCTCAGTCCCAATCCCCTGCACATGCAGGGACACCTTCCACTAGAGCAGGTTGCTCCAAGCCCCTTTGTCCAACCTGGCCTTGAACACTGCCAGGGATGGGGCAGCCACAGCTTCTCTGGGCACCCTCACAGGGAAGAGCTTCTGCCTAAGAGCTCGTCTCAGTCTCCCCTCCGGCAGGTTAAAGCCATAGTGAGAGGGGGTTTTGGTGCCGGACCGTGCAGTGTCTGGGCAGTGCCTTGCTGGCTGGGGTGCAGGAGGGCTGAAGGTGGGAGCCTGTTCCTGTCTGTCCCTCCCGCAGCCTGGTGCGGGGCCGTGCAGCAGCTCAGCTCCCCGTGCGTGCAGCCCGGCCCCTGGGGACGTCTGAGGCCTCCCTGTGCTCTGTGGCTGGAGGCTGGGGGCCCGTCTGGGAAGGAGCGGCTCCAGGTGTTCCTCGCGTTCCTGGAAGAGCCCTTGCTCCGCTCCCGCCTTGAGGAGCCGCGTCCAGCGCGGCTCTGGCGGGAGGAATGCGTGTGTGGAGCCAGGAGCATCCCGGGCTCCCTCTCCCCAGCCTGGTATTTTTAGCTGAAAACAGCAGTTCCTTGGGGATGCTGCGGCGCCGAGGCGCTGCTGCTGCCCTGAGAGCAGGCAGGGAGCAGGCAGCGCAGCGCGGAGCAGGCAGCAGCAGCGCGGAGCAGGCAGCAGCAGCGCAGCGCAGAGCAGGCAGGGCACAGGAACGTGCTCACCGTCGAGCTCCCGCCGCTGCGCGCAGGGGAAGTGGAGCCGCCGCGTTCCTGGCAGCGCGGCCGCGGCAGCAGCGACCGCAGCTTCCCACTGCCTGGAGCCAGCCCCGGCTGCATTCCTCACGGATCACAGCCCCCAGCGGGGCTTCTGCTCACAAACATTTGGACTGCATATGGGCTGAAACCAGCACTTCACCACATCCCTGCTGTGCCAGGGTGGCTCCGGCTGCTCCCTCTGGTGCCGTGGGGCTGCTTCAGGCTGGGGCAGCTGAAGTTAAGGTCCTGCTGGCCCCCTCCTCACCCACACAGGCTTCTCCTGGCAGGCCTGGTACCATCAATCTGTATCCCAGCAGCTGCCAGTACCAGTGCTGGTGTGGGGCTGGTCCTTGCCCAGCCAGGGCTGTGCGGGCAGGGGGCGATCCTTGCTCCATATGGGTACTGGCAGCTCCCATGCTCTGTGCCGGTGTGTGCTGTGCCCAGTGCCATGCTGAGACTCCGGGTCCTGCCCGGCTCCTCATGCCTCAGAGAAGAGCTGGGGGCCATTGGGAACAACTGACTTTATAGAGAAAATAAAGTTACAGCTAAGAGGGTGTGGGAACCACTGCGACCGTGGGGCAGGGGCAGCCACACCATGGCAAGGGGCCACAGGGCAGGGGCAGCCACACCAGGAGAGGCTCCTGGGGCCATGCAGGGCTGCAGGTCCCTGCTGGGTCCTGGGGAGGAACCGAGGCCGATGGGGAGCATGGAGGTGCAGCTGCAGTGACCAGGAGCTGGGGGGGGCAAGGTGGGGTTCAGGACCTCTGTGCCCATGTGCCGCAGCCCAGGGGACGTGGGCACAGCCTCTGGGCAGTGGTTGGGTGGTGGCTGCAGTGCCAGTGGGTCCCAGCAGCCTCACAGAGCCCAGTGGCTGCAGTGCTGGGCTGAGGCCCCAGCAGCATCAACCACCCGCGCAGGGTGAGGGTGGGAGATGTGCCCCCCGGGGCTCCCCCTGGTGTCTCCCGGGCTGGGCCCTATGAGATCTGGTTGTTGAGCTGCCCCGGGTACTGCTCGAAGCGCTTGTTGGCCTCCTCGCTGAGCGCATCACCTGCAGCAGAGGGCAGGAGCTGTCAGCTCCCACAGCAGCCACCCAGAGCCCCACAGCCTCATCGCTCGGGGCCTCCCTGCCCCGTCCCCCCTGTTCCGTGTGCCATGGCTCCCCCATGCTGTGTGGGGGCTGTTACCGATGTGGCAGCTGTGCACCCAGATGCGGTGCCCATCGTACTTGCAGTTGCATTTCATGGCATTGTTGGTGAAGTCGCTCTCTGCCACTTCGAAGTTGGGGTTGATCACGACCTGCGGGGCACCAACAGTGAGGGCGGGCAGCAGCCCCGTGCCCCGCAGTGGGCAGTGCTGCCGCCCCACACCTCGTCAGCTTGGCCTTCCCAGCCTCAGCAGAGCTGCTGCCTGCAGCACAGCCCCAGCAGCTCAGTCCCGGCAGGGTTTGCCTCCTGCCACAGTGGGATGTGCTGTCATGGCTCTGCCACTGGGCACCACGTGCCTATGAGTGTTGCTCAGAGCAGGAGCGTGCAGGCTGATGCGTGTCCGAGCAGCTTCCACACATCCTGCGTCTCCACGCACACGGACAGGCAGTGCCCCCCCACCAACCCCAGTGTGCTCCATCTGCTCCGAAAGCAGAGTGGCTGCAGCTCGTGCAGAGCTGGGCCGCAGGGCAGCTCAGCACCTGCAGGATGTAGTTGCCTGGTTTGACATCAGTGATGTCGATCCACTGGCAGTCGATGTCGTGCCGGTACAGGTCCCAGCAGCCCACAGTGATGCCCTGCTCCCCAAAGTTGGCACACTCATACCGCTTGGCCACGTCTGCAGGGAGAAGAGAGCACAGTGTGCACAAGGGCTGGGGACAGGGGACACGGGCAGGGATGGTGCCCAAAGGCAGCATCCATGGCACCCACCTTCCTCACACTCGGTGTCCTCGAGGCAGAAGCTGGCTTTGTGCCCCTCCGCCACCTTGGTGCCGTTGGGGGTGAGGATGTCGTAGTGGGTGAAGATATCCATGCTGTGGTAGTGCCTGCAAGAGGGAACCCACAGCGCTGTGGCTTCACCAGCCTTGCACTGGGAGGGGACATGGCTGTCCCCAGGCAAGCGGGTACTCAGCTGGACACAGACCCCACCGCTGCCACCCCAGCCCCAGCACTGCACATGGAGGGATAGCCCCGAGCTAAAGCGGGCAAAACCGGAGCCTGGGCAGCAGAAGGGGCCTCAGCAGGTGTCACCCTCCCCCAGCGTCACCATCACCCACCCCACTGCAGCACCGGCACCCTCTGCCCGCGCCGCGCACCCACCGGTGGCACTCGTGCCAGACCCAGGAGTGCCGCCCCGCCTTGGGGCGGAAGTCGGCGCGGCCGTTGTTGTGGATCTGGGAGGAGAAGCGGAGCAGGCGGCGGTGCCCGTAGGGCCAGTTGGCGAGGCGGGCGGAGCTGGAGAGGCAGCTCTCCTCGGCGGCGCAGTACAGCATGTGCAGCGGCCTGTCCTCGATGTACGCCGTCTCCTGCACCAGCGGCGCGTGCAGCAGCAGGTCGGAGGCAGCTGCGGGCAGGCGCCGCTCAGGGATGGGGCGGGCGCCCAGAGCAGGCAGGGCTGGACCGTCCAGGGGTGGGAAATGGGCACCCACCCCATCAGCTGCAGCCCCCCCAGCACCTGCAAACCCCATTGCCCCCAGCCCCGCGGCTCTCAGACCCTTCATCTGCAGCTCTGGGCCCCACCGCACCATCGCACTGCACACCATTGTGCACCCCACCACCCCAGACCCCATCACTTGCAGACCCCATTGCCCACCCCACCACTGCAGACCCTGTTGCCCCTCACTCTCAGAGCAGATGACGCCAGCAGCAAAGCGCGTGCCCATGTTCCTGCAGTTGAGGCTGGAGCCATGGTGCTGGCAGTGGCTCAGGGACATCTCGTGGCCAGCGCACTTCACCCCACTCAGCACCATCTCCGTTACGTTGCTGGCATCCCAGTACCAGGTCTCCTGGGGAGGGGTGAGGCCGGGTGGCAGGGCTGGTGCTGTGGGTGCCCTGGCTCACACACACCCGGGCTGTGGCCAGCACCCACCACGGCACAGCCCAGCACGTCCCCAGCCTGCTCATGAGGGTCCCATCCCCCAGCATGGAGCAGCTACATCCCTTCGCCCCCATACATCCCCACCAGGAAGCACCAGTGCCTGTGCTCCCCAGGGTGCCACTGGGGGCCTCCCCACCGTGACCTACCGTCACTGCATGCAGGGAATAGCCCAGGCCAAGCTGGCGACAGGCCACCATGGCCTCCTTGGTGGTCCAGCCCTCGCTGCACACCATGCCCCACTTACTGCCTTGCTTCACCTCCACGCGGCCCTCAAAAGGTGTCCTGCCGCCGGAGAGGCGGATCTGCAGAGAAGCCCTGGGGCAGTCAGCAGGGACCCGACCCCACCTCAGCACATCCCGGCCCATCCTGGTCCCTGTGCCCATCCCTGCGGATTGGTGGTGCTGGCTCACGCTGCCCTGGCCAAGCTGATGCTGGTACCTACTTGTAAGCCGTGGTTAGCGAATCCCAGGCCCAGCTGGCGACAGGCCACCATCGCCTCCAGCGTACCCCAACCTTCACTGCAGACCAGCCCCCAGCGTGGTTGCTCCCCAGCGCCAGCCCCCACAGCCACCTCCACCCGCCCCTCGAAGCGGCTTCGGCCCCCGCTCAGCCGAATCTGCAGAGAAAGGCAGTGGCAGCATCACCGTCATCATCACAAATGATGCTCCTGCTGCTCTGCTGCATCCAGCAGGACAGCCCATCCCAGCTCATCCCAGCGGCTGCGGCTGCAGCACCCGCATGGGCTTTAGGCACATGAGAGGTGGCAGCCAGAGCTGAGTGCAGCTAGGCACAGCTTTGGTCAGCCCAGAACTCCCCAAAACTGTCAGATTTGGGGCCAAGAAGTTGTCTGTGAGTTTGGGAAGCGCCTCACCACAGCAGGGAAATGGCTCATTTTGGAGTGACATTTGCATTCCAGAATGGCAGAGGTGAGAGTTAAATGATGGAAAAGCCCAAGTGGATGAAACAAGAGGCAGGCACACGGGAGCTCATGGCGCCCGCTGCTCATTTCATCACCACCTGAAAAAGTCTCTCCTGGCCCTCCCACAGCGATTTTTTCCGGTGGTTCTGCTGGGTTGGGTCTGGCACAGGGGGAGCAGCAGCCCCACACCACCCCACGCACCCCACAGGGCATCCCGACCCCCCCTTGGCTTCCCACCCCTCTCCTCACAGGGGCACCCTGGAACTCCCACCCCGAGCCCTGCTGGGCAGCCCTTGCCTCAGACCAGGGGTAATGTGAGGGCTGCCATGAGGTGCCATGAGGTCCAGAGGACGGATGGGCCACCCTGCATTGGGTCCCCCCAGCAGCAACACTGAGAACTCCCGGGCCCCGGCAGCCCTGTGGTGCGCACCAGGGTCTCGTAGCCCATGTAGGGGACATTGCAGCGGACAGCAACATCCTCCGTGTGCTTGCAGTCCTCCTGCGTGATGTTCTTGAAGGGACAGCTCCAGAGGGACTTCTCTGTGCCCAGGCACTGCACCTCATTCATGTGGATGGGCCCCATCCCTGCCAGGAGGATAGCAGGGCTCAGGGCCAGTGACACAGGCACAGCCATGGCCATGGAGAGGCCGCGGGCCCCTGGGGATGCTCCGCATGCGGCTGGCAGCCAGGGACTCCCAGGACGAGCTCTGCTGTGGCCTGTCCCAGTCCCGCCTTGTAGGAGCGTTGTGCCTCACCCACCGGCCCAGGAGAGCAGTGCCCGGCCCCTGCAGCCCCGCTCCTCACCTTGGCCCATGCGCGCCCCCGTGAGCGCCTCCTTGGCGCTGCCAAAGCCCAGTTCGCGGCACACCACGCTGGCTGACAGCAGGTTCCAGCGGTCACCACAGATCGTGCCCCACTCACTGCCCTTGAGCACCTCGACGCGGCCCTCACCAACCTTCGCGCCCCCCTTCAGCCGGATCCGTGGCTGCAGGGGATAGGGACAAGGTATGGAACCATCACATCATTGAATCATGGAATCAACCAGGGTGGGAAAGAGCTTCAGGATCATCAAGTCCCACTGTTCCCCAGCACTGCCAAGGCCGCCACTAACCCATGGCACTGAGGGCCTCATCTCCCCAGGGTGTGAACATGCACAGGGACGGTGACTCCAGCACTGCCCTGGGGCAGCCTGTTCCAATGCTGAGCACCCTTTGGGGAAGGAATTGTTCCTCAGCTCTATCTAAACCTCCCGGGGTGCAGCTTGAGGCTGTTTCCTCTTGGCCCCTACCCTGGGAGCAGAGCCCAGTCCCCTCCTGGCTCTATCCTCCTGTCAGGCAGTTGTAGGGAGTGATAAGGTCCCTTTGAGCCTTCTCTTCTCCAGACTAAACCCCCCAGGTCCCTCAGCCATTCCCCATGACACTTGCGCTCCAGGCCCTGCACCAGCTCCTCTGCCCTTCTCTGGATCCAGAGGACAGCATGGCTGGTGCAGTGCTGAACGGCACAGTTTGGCACAGCACCACACAGTACAGAGGTTGCTGGCCATGACCCTGTGATGTGCACGGACAGGACACAGTCCCTGCATCCCGCTCTACAGGTTGGTCCCTTGGGACCCCCCATCCCGCTGCCCTGCAGTGGGGCAGTGTGAAGCCATGAGTGGCTGTGGGTGCCCGTCCACTCACCATGGGGCTCACCTGGCCCTGCTGTTGCTGCTGCTGCCGCCGCTGCTTCTTCTTGTGGGCGCTGCCAGTGGCGAACTGCGGCCCGGGCTCGCAGCTGACGACGGCGGCACTGCCCGCGCCACAGGCGGCCGATGCGTTGCCGCGGTAGAACTCGAAGGTGCACATGGAGAGGTGCACCTCCGTCCCCGCGCAGGACACCGAGTGCAGCCGGTAGTTGAGCGGCTGCCGCTCTGTGAACAGCCTGCAGAGAGAGGGCAGCCCTGAGCGGGGACGGGCACTGGCAGACTGCGGCGGAACTGTCCCCGGCCGCCCTGCCCGGGCCCTGGCGCGGTCACCCTCTGCCCGCGCTGCACCCGCCCCACATCCCCAGAGACACGCTCGGCTGTGGAGGGACTGAGCGGGGCTCCTGGCGCTCAGGCTCCCACTGGAGCCATTTACCTCCTCTTGGACCCTACGTCCTCCCTGCGCTTTTGTTTAGGCTGAGATTTGGAGGCCCGCCTGGAAAACAGAACACAACCATCACGGAGCCTGCAGCCCTGGGACACAGGGAGCACACAGCAGCCCTGACTTTCACTGAAACTGGGTCTGTTGCCCCCATGGAGACTCATGCGTGTCCCCTTTGTGTCCCACATGGATACAGCAGCATCATCTGCTGCCAGCAAAGAGACACAACTGTCCTCCACAGCAATGATGCAGTTTCCTTCCCACATACCACCAGGAAACTGTGCAAGATGCTGCAACATCCCGTGCTGCTTTGTGATACAGCAGATCAAACACCAGCAGCAGTGATCTGATCTGTGGGGTATAAGCGAGGTGGCCCATGTCCTCGTGCAGACACCAGCTGCTGTCACTGCACCATGCTCCAGGGGAGCAGCATGAACAGAAGCACAGGACCAAGCAAGGGGCATGGACACCAGAGCTCTGCCCAGTGCCTGGGGCATGGTGGGACTTGCTGTAGGCATGCAAGAACCCCCTGCCAGCGAGAGAGCTTCCCTACAGGGAGAGGAGGCTGCCCAGGGCACCACGCACTGTCCCTACACACTCAAATGCTTTGCTTCACTCAGGGAGGAAGACGCTGAGCAGGGCCAAACCCCTGACACCGTGAGCAGTAAAGAGCAGACCCCAAACCAGGGCAGGGACTGATACCCCCGGGACATGATAAATCCAAGGCTGGCAACTGACCCCGCTGGCCAGCGGCAGTTTGGTGCCAGTGAGTCCCAGGACACTGCACGAGGCTTCCAGGAGATGGGACTCAGCAGCCAGCGGGAGGACATCATCCCCCACTGACACCCCTGGGACCACAGTGTGATCCTGCACCCAGCTCTGGCCCCCAGTACAGGACACCAGCCTTGCAGTGCAGGCACTGGGGACAACCCCTGAGACAGTCGGGGCTGGCAGGGAGGCAGGGGCACGGGACTGCTCCAGCCTCGGCTGAGATGGCCTCAGGAGCTCCAGCAACAGCTGGGAGCCAGGAGCAAGGGACTGTGATGGAGGGAGAGCCCAGCTCTTGTGGCCAGAGGAGCGAAGAGCACGAAAGAAAAGAGGCGCAACGCGAGGTTCAGGATCAGTGGAAGGAATGTTTTTTCCCCTCTGAGGCCATGAGGCCGTGGGCTCTCCATCCCCAGACGTTTTCAGGGGCCATCTGCACGAAGCCCTGGGCTGACCCACAGCCAACCCTGCTCCATGTAGAGGGTTGGAGCAAGACTCCTGAGATCCCTTCCAGCCTGGATGAGCAGGTGACCCCACATATGCCTGCAGCCCAGATCAGTCACCCCTGGCAAACCAGGGCGTGATGTTGAGGAGACAGCCCCTGCTCCAAGCAGAGGAAGGGAGCAGATCCCAGCTCCATGGACTTGGCAAAGCAATTCACCCATCACTGCAGAGAAAATACCCGCCCACTGGGAAAGGGGTTGTCAGCACCAAACCATAGAACCCCAGCCTGGTTTGCTTTGGAAGTGACCTTAAAGCTCCTCCAGTTCCAACCCCTGCCATGGGCAGGGACACCTTCCCTAGAGCAGGGTGCTCCAAGCCCTTGTGTCCAACCTGGCCTTGAACACTGCCAGGGATGGGGCAGCCACAGCTTCTCTGGGCACCCTGTGCCAGCGCCTCAGCACCCTCACGGGGAAGAGCTTCTGCCCAAGAGCTCATCTCAGTCTCCCCTCTGGCAGTCAAAGCCATTCCCCTCTCCTGTCCCTACTGGCCCTTGTCCAAAGCGCTTCTCCAGGTTTCTTGGTGGAGAGAAAAGGGCAGGCAGACTGTCCTTTGGGACTGGTAGAAAGGCAGGAAGAATGAACAGGCAGAGGTGCAAGAGATCCTGAGCAGATGCAGCACTCAGGACAAGAGCTGCCACATGGGTACCAGCACTGCGAGCACTGTGGTGCCCATCACCCTGGTGCCCAGCACTTGCTCAGCAGTGCTGCCAGCCCCACTGCAAGGAATGGAGGGTGTGCAGCCGTTCCAGCTTCCCCACTGCTGCTTTCCACAGAAAGCAGCCCATTTCCACAGCCTTCCCCATCCGCCAGGAAACACAGCTCCGCTCCAAGGCCTCCCGCACAGGACCCCACAGTCCTCTGCACCTCCAGAGAACCTGCCCAAGGATCCTAATCCTGCGCCAGGGCTCCTGTCTGGTGCATGGGGTGGTGCTGAGAGGCTTGGGGCACAGCTGGCCTGGGAGGCAGATTGCCTCTCCTGGGGGGCTGGGGACCACAGCATGCACGGGCAGAGGTCCCCGGTGTGCTGCCTGCCCAGCACTGCCCAAGCCCTTGATCTGCTCCATCTGGATCCATTTGTGCCAGGATCCATCCCGACGGCAGGGACCCGCGTGGCCAGGCAGCCCAGCTCCGCCAAGGGCTCGGCAGATGGGTGCCCCAGCCGTTACCTCCTGCCTGGCCTCAGGCTCCTGCCCTTTGTCATGGCTGCATGCCTCATGCGCCTGCAGGAGCAACACACAAGCTGCCTGGTCAGTGCACCACAACGGGCACCACAGTGGGCACGATGATGGGCACCACAATGGGCACCACAATGGGCACCACAATGGGCACCACAATGGGCACTACAATGGGCACCACAATGGGCACCACAATGGGCACCACAATGGGCACCACGATGGGCACTACAATGGGCACCACGATGGACACCATAATGGGCACTACAATGGGCATCACAATGGGCACTACAATGAGCACCATAAAGGGAACCACAATGGGCTCCACAATGGACACCACAGTGGGCACCACAGTGGGCAGGATGATGGGCACCACAATAGACCCCACAATGGGCATCAAAATGGGCACCACAACTGGCACCACAATGGACATCAGAGTGGGCACCACAATGGGCACCACAGTGGGCACCACAACGGGCATCACAATGGGCACCACAATGGGCACCACAGTGGGCACCACAGTGGGCATCACAATGGGCACCACAACTGGCACCATGCTTGACACTATTCTGGCCACCACAATGGGCACCATGCTTGACACCATGCTGAACAACATGCTAGACACCATACTGAGCACCCCAGTGGGCACCACACTGGACACCACACTGGGCACCAGAATGGGCACTGCAATGGGCTCCACAATGGGCACTTTGTCCTTGCCCATGTCCCTATAGCTCTTGCTTAGGCCATGGTGCTTCTGGAGCATCCCTGCCCAGCTCGGCTGCAAACTTCCCCTCTGGACAGGGGTCCCACACTCTACACTGGAGGGAACTGTAGGGGTGCAGCACTGCGAGGGCACAGACACTGCCCTCTTGGAGCAGCCTCTGCTGCAGTGCATGGGCAGATGGGCAGTCACGGCCCCCAGCCATGCCAAGGCCCCCAGCTCAGTTAGAGAGTTCTCCTATGGCCAGCTGGCCCCTGCTGTCCTCCAGCACTGCCCCATGTCCCTGACACTGCCCCAGCCCTGCAGGCTCCTCGTCGGCCTCACTCACTTGTAGAAGTTCCTGTTGACCTTCTTCTCGGCAGGGAAGCCCAGCATGCCACAGATGACACGGCTGTTGTGGCTGCTCCAGCCCTCATTGCAGATCTGTGCCCAGCCATCCTTGTAGCGCACCTCCACGATGCCCTCTGTCACCGGGAGCTGCCACCGGGCACCGACCACCACTGCCCGCAGCCGGACCTCCTCCACGTGGCTCTGCTCCGTCTGCAGGGCACGGATCAGCACCATGCCCATCGCCCCAGCCCCTGCCCAGGGGTGCACCCGCAGGAGATGGGGTCCCCGGCCTCAGCTGGGGAATGGGGATGGCCAGGTCCTGCATTCCTGCAGGGCACATCCGATGGCCTTGGACGGCCACGCTCCTACTCCCTCACTGAGCAGGCAGAGTCCCACGTCTCCCTGGGTGCACCTCCTGGGAGTGCCCTGCCACCTCAGGATCCTGCATCCACCCCACACCCAGACAGCCACCCAGAGAGAGCCAGGAACCTGGGCACAGGCAGTGGGACTCAGTCCCAGCTCCCCTTTCCTGGCAGGAGAGCAGGCATCCCCTGCCCAGAGCTGTGCCATGTCCCCACACCCAGGCTCCGTCCTGAACAGAGCCTTGCCCACTGGCTCTGAGGGATCCTGGCCCACAGCTTCCTCACCTCGATGACATTGGAGTCCTTGAAGCCTGGGATGCGCTCATCCTTGCAGATGACACCAGCATCTTCCTCATGGCTGCAGTCGCTGTTGCCCCAGCCCCGGTGCTTGCAGTCCCCGATGCTCTTCTCGCCTCCGGCGCAATTCACATTGTCCAGCCAGATCCGCCCTGCCAGACACCAGGGCCGGGGTGAGGGGGGGGCCAGGCCCATGCAGCATCCCCCAGGAGCAGAGAGGGTGCCCATGGAGCATGGCCAAGGTGTACGGCAGAGCACGGCTGCTGGTGGCTGCTGGGCTGGGACCGTCCATCCCTCAGCATGAAGCTGAGGCTGGTGAAACGAACGCAGTAAAGCCCTGAGAGGGGGATCTGCAGACGGGGACGTTCCGCTTCCCCATGGGGCTGCTCTGCAGACATAGAGCCCCCATGGCTCACACCTGGGCTCTGTACAGTGTCTGTCCAGCACAAACGGCTGCACCTCTGCACCACACAGACCTGGACCTGCAAACCCTGCGCCACCCAGCACCATGTGCAGCCCTGCAGCTCCGGTGCGAGCCTGCAACCCCCCTGTGTCCTGGGTACATGCACAGCAGCTCATACACAGCTCCCCATCCTGCTTTGTGTGGTGTACACACATCTACACGTGCGCTCACACATGCACACACACACTCCTGGGCACTCGGCACACACAGGACCTGCCTGCCCTTCCCCACCACCCTGTGAGTCCATGCAGCACGAGGAGCCATGCCCACCTCCCCGCTCTTACCGACTCCTTTGCCGTACTTGGCACTGTGGGCCCAGCCGGTGGCAGCCACGAAGCCAAGGTGCCGGCACAGGACATGTGCATTGGCCAGCGTGAAGTCGTCGTCGCAGATGGTGCCCCACTCATCGTTGTAGAAGAGCTCTATGCGGCCCTCATTGTGCTTGCGTGGGTACCCAGCCAGGCGAGCCCTTAGCATGGGGCCAGGTGGCTGCGTGGGGCCGGCACTGCTCATCCACAGCCACATGCTCAGCACCAGCAGCTCCGGTGGTGCCCACGTGCGGCAGCTCCCCATGGCAGCCGGGCTCTGCAGGGGCAGGAGGGGTTGGGGTGTGCAGGATGCATGAGCTGTGCTGCATCACCTGCTGCCCTCATCCTGCCTGCGCCGGTTGTAGCCCCCAGCTGCTCTCAGCAGCCCCCAGCCGTCTCTCACCAGTGCCTCCCTGCACCCCCGAGCTGCCATTGCCCAGGCTTTGCCATCCCAGCACCCTGCACTCCTCTCGAATTCCACTGTGCTGCCGGGTCACATTGCCTGTGCCAAAGGGCCCTGGAGCAGGACCAGAACCCAGGGAAAGCCCTGGACCAGCCGGGAGCTGCATCCACCCCACTCTGCTGCCCACTGTGAGGAGCCACAGCCAGAGCCTTCCCTGTTCTGCTCTGGGCAGCATTCTCCAACTCTCCAGTAATGTGTGTGGCTCCCAGAGTGCCTGAGGGAGATGTGGTATTCCCTCACTAGTCCAGTGGCAAACAGTAGTGAAAACACTTCTCTGTGAAACTTCTTCAGTTCCCAGTTCCCAGTGCACTATTCCCGCTCATCCGTCAGGGACCACGTTAACCCTGCGGATGCTGCTGTGGCATTTCTGCATGGGCAGTGTGAGCCCTGCTCCAGGCTGGGCTCTGGGCTCGAGGGCAAAGCTCGAATGCTCACCCAGCACTGCCAGCACAGGGACCTGCCTGCCTCCCACCACTACCGCCTCACATCACCCTTCCAGATGTCCCTTCTACAGGTGGGAAAGAGACCCCAAACTTGGGAGACCCCAGGACAGGACAGGCAGAAATACATCTCCGTGCCCTACATCCCCAATCAAGATCAGATCTTGCACTCTGCATTCACAGCCTGTGCTTGTCATTAGACAGTGTTAAGAGAGGAGGAAATTTGCCTTACCCACAAGCAGGGGGAGTCCAGGATTCAGTGTTTAGCCACAGGATTAGAGAGGAAGGAAAATGATCACAAACCCCACACACGCTCCCAGCTGAGGCTGTGCTGCAGGGACCCTTCAAACTGACCCTCCCCAGTGCACTCCCCGGCAAACCTCCATACCCACTTGTCCCCACTCACAGCTCACCAGGACAGCCGGGATGTACTGGGGCATCCCCAGGACTGTGGCTGCTCTTGGTGCCCCTTTCCCTGGACTAAGGCTTGTCCCCATGTTGCCCCCTTTGTTCCTGGCCCCTTGGCACCCGCGGTGAAAGCAAATCCCTGCAGTGGCCTTGGGAAAGGGTCCTCGTGGAGCAAAGGGGATGGGAAGCCCCCCTCAGGCTCCACAGAGACTCCACAAGCAGGAATCAGCTCCATTCCTGCTCTGTTCACTTTTCCAGATGATGGAGGCCAGGTCACCTGGCCTGCAAAGCATGCACTACTTGGAGATGCCACCAAGAGCAGTGAGTCTCTTGGGCTGAGTGCTCAGTGCCTGCAGGGATGCTAAGGGAGAGAGGGTGAGTGGTAACAGGGACAAACAACACGGTCCAGGCCAATGGGAGACATTGTGGTAGAAAGCACGCAGCCGTTCATGGCAACCACATCAGCCCAGGCCTGGGTTTCTGCCCTGTCACAACCTGGGGCATGGGGACATCACAGTGGAGACAGCAGCAGGCAGGGACGTGCACTGTCTCTGGGCTCCGTACACCTCAGCTACCCGCACTGGCACTGTGAGAACGTAACAGCGGGAAGCAGCTTTGTGGGCAGGCAGCAGGGAAATGCTGTGCTGAACCTTTTAATTGGCCTGTTAGGGCAGGAGGAGGAGGAGGGAGTGCAAAGGGCCATACCAGCCCTGCCAGCAGCCCAGGAAAAGGGTCTGTGGGCTTACAGGGGCAGGAATGCTCCATCCACATCTCTGCTTTGTCTGGAAAGCAGCAAAGGGATGAGTTTACCGTATCCCAGAAGTGCTAAATCACTTCTTATTCCACCCCACAGTCACCAAAGGGAGGTCCCCCTGCCCAAGTGCAGCACTATAAACCTGCAGAGCTCTACCACTGTGTAACACACAAATTTGAGCCCTCCCAGTGCTGAGACCGAGGAAGCCACAAGCACAGAAAGCATGAAGCTTCTCTGGTACTTGCACTGACCGAGGTGATCTCTGCAGATATGCAGTGCAGGCCGGCTCCAGGCTGGGCTGCAGCGGGTCCAGGCAGCAGCACAACTGGTGCCAGGCTTCACAGCTCTGCAGAGATGGCCCATGTCAGGAAGCTGGTTTGACCTTTTCTGAGATCACAGGTTTGGTTAATTGCAGTAACTGCATTGATTCCAGGCTGAGACTGGAATGTGCTTGATTCACCTTGCACCACCTTTTAATAAATAATTAGCACACGACAGAACCAGCGCACCTCTGCTAAGTGGATTAAAACTGGTCACCTGCTGGAACTAAAATGTGGTTTCAGCAGGGAAGTCATCCCTCAGCGAGCTTTCTGGGGAGGATCACATGCTTTCCAAAGCAAAACCATGTCTGGAGGAGAAAAAAGTCCTCTCCTTGTTCAGTCTGCAAAGGCAGAAACGGGCAGGGTAGTGCAGAACTGTGATGAGGACAGAACTGAACAGCCTGGGAAGATGGTATCGTGTAGCCTATAAGCCTTGACTGCAAGGGAGATTTAAGCTCATGCATTTAGGAACAAAACATGTAGGACCAGAGACCAGAACACAGCACCAGAGACCACACCATGGCTTTGCACAGCAAAGCACCAAGTCCCCACGGAGCCTCAGCTCAGCAACCTCAGCCTCTGTATTTAAATGCCACCATGGATTTCTCTTCCTCACAAACCTTTAGTTGCTCCAGAACCTGCCCAAACTTCTGCATCCATCCCTGCACTAACCCCAGCTTGCTGCCGCCCTCAGCACCCCACTCCTGGTCATGGCTTTCCTCTGCTAAGACTCCAGCATCCCTCATCCCGACTGCTCTTCCCCTGCCCTCACAGCTCAGCCCATTCTCAGCTCCTGGCACTCATTTCCCAGCGAAACGCCTTCTGGGGACACCAGCACTCCCCATATCCACCCCAGGCAGCTGCTGGGCGAGCAGCCTGGGCTCCCAGGGGCACGGCACAAGCCGCTTCCTGTTCCTGTACCAGCTCCGAACGTGCTCGGCAGCCACGTCCCGGGGAGCCTGGGCTGACAGGGCTCTCCTTGTCCACAGCACTTTTTCCAGCGCTTTCCTCTGCTCCCGGTTTCCTGCTTCACTGCCACCACTGCTCCTGGATGGGGGACAGGGGTGCCCCAGCTCTGTGGGGCTGTCCCGGGAACTGCAGCGTTGCAGATGGGGATGATCCGTGTGCAGCAAATCCCGGTTTCAGGCTGGGGTCCCTTCACTCCTGCTGGAGGGACAGTACCGGGGGACCACAGACCTGCTGCCTGCCACAAAGCCTGTGCCAGGGCTGGGGCTCTGTGGCTGGAGGGTCCCTCCATGCTGCAGGGACTGATCAGGCAGCACCAGAGACCCAAGGGGGGATTCCCATCTCCTCCCCTCCTCTGGCAAGGGGAAAGGCGTGCCCCTTTGCCCAGTCTCCACAGGCTATTCCTGCTGAGCACAAGGGCAGCAGCTCTCAGCCCATCGACACATGGGACAGCTGATGAGCTGATGTTTTCAGAGGAGCAGGAATCTGTAGGAACCACATGGACCCCTGGAGAGGGCAAAAGGCATAGGTGCAGCCAGCCTGCGCACGGACAGAGTGCATGTGGATGGGGCAGGGGGCCAGGAATTGCTTGGGACAGAGATGGGATGTTCAAGCATGTCCCCTGGCTACTGCCACCGCACGTCTTGGGCAGGAGCTGGGTACGGTCCTGCCCAACACTGGCTGTCCTGCTGCCAGCTCCAGCCCAGTCTCCTCTGGGAGCGGGGCTGCTGACAGGCTGTGCCACACTGAACGTGGCTTCCCTGGCATGCAAGCACCGGCGCTGCAAGTGAAAAGGGCTCAGGAGGACGGGCTGGCCTGGAGAGGACGCTGGGCGTGGGAGCGGGAAAGCAGCTCAGGTCCTCCCCACTGCCCAGGAAACCTCAGGAATGTCCCGGTCGGGCGTGTGCAGGGCCCCAAACCACCTCCTGGCTGTGGAGCCACTGGTGCTGTATGGAGCATGAGAGCTCTGCTCCCCGGATTGCGTCTCACACAGGGGCTGCCCTTCCAGACAAACAGACCTCAGGAAGAGGCAGCTCCTGATGACTGGGGCCCTGGCAAGTCAGTGTGTTGGATCTGGATGTGTTCGGGCAGTCAAACACGGGGCATCCCTGTGTACAGGGATAATAACCCAGGCTGCAGCAGCAGGAAGGGCCAGGCTATGGCAGATCCCACAGGAATGTGCTCTTTCAGCCCCAGCCCTGGACACATGGGGACATGGTGCAGGCCTGAAACTGACAACTGGGAGGACTCAGAAGAGCAGCACAAGCAAGCGAAGACCTGGGAAACCTGCCAGCACAAGAAGGAAGAAGCTCCCTCTGTTTATCCTTCCTTGGGAAGGGTAAGGGGTGACACGGTCACATTCTGCTGAGGCCCATGCCAGGACATCCCTGAGAGCGTGGAGTCATGTCCCCAGCACTTGGGGCAGGAGAAGGTCTGATGGGTCCCATGGCTTCCGGTGCTGGGCTCCATCCCTCCCTTTCTCCCTAGGGCCTTCGATGCACAGCCTGGCGCTGGCCCTTGCGTAATCCCAGCTGCCGGGACAGGCCTGCTTCACTCTTCCTGCTTCCCAGCAGCACTGGGATGCCGGGAGTGTGTGTGCATGAGCTGGGGGAGCCCCCACAATCCCTGCCTGCAGAGATCCCAAGGGAACAAAGCTCTGCGGTGAGCACAGCCAACAGCTGGAGGGTCACAGGGCTCTGCAGATGAACTGATCCCAGAAGCACTGGGGAGCAGCCCAGGGCCACCACAGGAGCTTGGCCATCCTAGCAGATTTATTGACACCTCCCAACACCGAGGCAGTGACAGGGACACTGCTGCAGGCAGCATAGCCTTCTCCTAGGGCTCTCCAGGGTGTGAAGAGCATGGAGCACACACTGATGCTGCACTTCCCTGCTGATTCTGGGTCCAGCTTCTTTGGGGGGCCTGGTGCCCCCCTGTCCTGCTGTCACCCTCCAAGCCAGGGCAGGTCACAGCACAGCTCTCCGCAATTCCCAACGTCACCCAGATTCCCCAGGTCACACCACGGGGCCTGGCTCTGCCCAGGGCCCAGCGGCTCTGAAGGGGCAGCCCTGGCAGGAACCAGCTGCTGGCGGGAAGAAAAGACCCTGAGGAATGCGCAGAGGCTGCAGCCACCAGCAGGCGGTGGGTCTGGGGGGGTCCCAGGCACCCCGGAGCAGAGAGGCACAAACTTGGAGCTACAGGGAGATAGGTGACCAGCCTGCTCCTCTAGGGAGCTGCTGGGAAGATGCATGGCCAGCAGCCAAGAGAGGATGTTCCCCCAGCCCCATGCTTCACACCCCTTCATCCATCCTCTCTCCCAAGGGCTACAGTAAATTACATCTTCATGGACACCCTGAGTGTGAACCGCCCTTTGAAAACCACAGCCCGGAACAACCAGCTGAAGCCTGCACGTGGGGATGCAGCGTGGCTGCACAGCCCCATCGCGGCACCCCCAAACTGCTGGCTCTGCGGGGTGCCTCTTGCCGCACCACTGCCTTCACTGCGCACCCGCACCCTACCCCGCGGGACAAGCGGCATCACACACTCCCATCTCCCACCGCCGGGCTTCCCGCAGCACGCTCCGGCACCCCCAGCACAGCACGGCAGCCGCTGCCAACGGCCCCCAGGGCCGCCGCTCCTGCCTCGCCGGCGGCGGCACAACCACCGCACACCGGCCCCCG
>JAOEHY010043332.1:0-24201 GCA_025447955.1 Psilopsiagon aurifrons | reverse complement strand
CCTCCCGGCTCCCCCTCCTCCCTGGCAGAGCATGAGGCTCCAAAAGTCCTTGGCCAGACCAAACATCACTAAGCCGTCACTAGAAACATGTTCTCAGGCCACAAGTCAAAAACACAGCGCTGCACCAGCTACCAAGAAGGCGAAAAATGACTGCTACTGCTGAACCCATGACAGTATTTTAAAGGATTTTTCTGATATGCTTCAATCTGATTGCAAGTCGATTGCAGCGCTTCCTACTGGGGCTTACTGAGTAGCTCCACCCCCTTCCTCCCCTCTCATATGTCCTGGGGATGAAGGGGCTAATCCTTTACATTAACCAGCCCATTAACTATTGTGCCTGTAAAAACACTCAGCCTGTCACAATTACTTCTGGCTCTGTTCCCTCCTGCCCATCAACTTGATCGAAGATAATGTGTAACGGGATAGCTCAGCACTGCATGCTGTTGACACTAGGAAGAAAGATCCCAGGGCTGAAGTGCCACTCAGGTTACAGATGAGCTGGAAAATCCACCCACTCTTGAGAGTGGTGACAGCTTTGTATACAAACTCTTGCTGCCTGCGATACCGAGATTGCAGAGGCTGAAAGTCTGCAAGTGCTTGACAGACAGGACTTTGACGAGAGCCAACAGGGAGAGGGGCTGGGTGGATGTTGCTGGAGGTCAGTTGGGTCATCTCTTTTTAAACCTTGATGCTGCAGTATAAGTGGAATAAGTTACCGGCTTAAGATAAATCAAACGAATATATCTGCTTACCATGCAGCTCATCCTTTTTGTCTGGTGACACAAAGGGCGGATCAAGGAGCTGAGCACACAACTATGTTCTTGTGGTTATAGGTTGCTCTTGTACCCTTGAGCACATCAGGCTGTGGCTGGATAAAATCCTGCAAATCATGACAGAGACCCATAGAATCATAGAATCATAGAATAGCTAGGTTTGGAAAGGACCTTAAGATCATCTAGTTCCAACCCCCCTGCCATGGGCAGGGACATCTCCCACTAAACCATATCACCCAAGGCTATGTCCAACCTGGCCTTAAACACTGAGTAGCATGTACTCCTGCTCTTCTGTATTCAAAAGCCTGTCTGTTGCTTCCTCTACTGTGTCTACTGAATGAAAGCAATTATTTTCCTTTAATTCTTTAAACTGAACTTGAGCCTGAATTTAAACTGAATTCTTTAATCTTTAATTCTTCAAACTGTCAAAGAAGAGATTTAGATTAGATGTTGGGAACAAATTATTTCTTGTTAGGGTGGTGAGGTGCTGGCACAGGCTGCCCAGAGAAGCTGTGGCTGCCCCATCCCTGGCAGTGCTCAAGGCCAGGATGGATGGACCTTTAAACAGCCTGGTCTAATGGAAAGCGTCCCTTCCAAGGGTTGGAACTAGGTGATATTTAAGGGTCTTGCAAACCAAACCATTCTATGATTCCCTTGTCCATAGGCTGTCATGGTATGAATGATGATGCCACTCCTGCAAGAGTTTTTCTTATATTATCTTTCTAGTTCATTATTTTAACTTGAATTAGTATCACAGCAATCAAAGCTGACACACCTCCCAAAACAGTGGTGCATCTCAGGGGTTTGTCTTTCTAACACCTTGTGGTTTGGGACTTGCAAGAGAAATTTCAACTGCTTCACCCTTTCAATATAGAGATATCGCACAGCAGATAAATCCTGCTGGAGCCCAAGGGCATACTCATAATAAAGAATTTCCAGCACCTTCAGTATGTTGTTACATGGTAGGTGAATGTTTTACACCTGACAATAAAAGTGTTATTGGTTTGAATTCCACTCCCTCCTCATTAGTGCTAAGATTTTGCTGAAAACCTCTACAAAAGCAAAACTAGCCTTTAGAAAGTTTGCAGCTCTCTCAGTCTCCAAGTCAGGTTATTTTTCAGTCAACAGGAATATTGGACTGGAAGGGGACTCATTCACAAAGCCCAGTTTCAGTTTTTCCAGGAAAACATCAATGCTAGAAATCAGGTAGGTGTGAGGGGCCCACAGCTGCTTTCTGGTTCCAGCATTCAACATTGAGTACAACTGCAGTATTGACACATACACCTAATCTGAATGATGGTTCAAAGGTGAGTACTAGGCCTCTGAAGTGAGGATGTAACGGTTCAGTCAGTGTAATAGCTGTGGAGCTGAGATAAGCAAGTTGAGATAAGCACTGTAGCCTCTCTTCACCTAACATGCAAGTGTCCAGGCAGAAACCCATCAACCTATGCTCTTTAGTCTATCACAGGTTTTGAAGTTGTCATTCCTAAAAGCTTTGAAATAAGCTTTTTGGTAAAGTGGGTGCAGCTTTGGCACATTTCTGTGTTCAGATGCTGCCCAAAACATTCATCTGTCTCTAGCCTGCTCATTGGTGCAGAGAATTTCAAAATAAGTGCTGGCACCAAAGTGTAGACCACTTGCTAACTGCACTACATGAAAAGGCACACTTGCCAATTCACTGATCCCAGAAGCTTTCTCCTCCCATATTGCCCAAACAATCTTTTACTGAACAAAGACTGAGAAAGGGCTTAGAAAGCCCTCCTAGTTCTTTCACAATCAGACTTTGGCTAAATCCTAAGTAGTAAAACACACAGTACAGATAGTTCTGTGCTCTGGAGTCACAATCTATACAGCAAAAGAATTTAATGTCCCAAGATTCACTGGGGGTCTTTAAGCAGGAAGCCTCAGCTATTTCTGATGTAATGTGAAGTGTGAGAACAGATGTTACCTGAACACTCCCATGCACACTGCAGACAGGGAACTGATACAGTCATATTTCATGGAACAACACAAACTGCTCCCAGTTTGGAAACTGCCTTGCTGCAGGAAACTATGTGATCACACATTCCTGTCAAGACTTATGAGAGACTTCAACAGCAACTTTATTACTTGATAATCCATCAATCACAGACAAAAGTGCCTCTGTAACCACTTAACATTTAATTCTTTAGCCAAGATCATTACCAAGGCCAGCTGTTATAACTGCTGGAAATGACCTTGTCATGATGTGACCATCTCCCTAGGTTAAGAAATCTAATCTGAAACACCAGCATTTACTGGAGAAGAGCACAACCTCCCCACTTCCTCAAGAAAAACAAAATGAAATCAAAACCAAAACAAAACACAAGAAAAAAACCCACAACAAACAAAAACCAAACAAAAACACAAACCCCACAAAACAAACAAAACAACAAAATCAAATACCCAAGCAGAAGCTGGCATGATTATTACTCCTGTTGTAAAAGAAAGTCTATGTCAATATTCTGTCTCACCATATTTTACAGGAAGCCCACAAGAAGTCCACTGCAACTATACTTGACAATAATGATTAATTCCAAAGACATACTATGTGTATTATTAATAACTTCCAAATGGAAAATATGTTGGGCACTACACTTCTCAACTGATTTCCTAGAAACAAGGCACTACACAGTCCAACTGTCTTGCTTCCCACAATAACTTTTCCAAGCCATCATCCAGCTTCAATGATGTTTGAGAGAGCAGTTCAAACCTCAAAATAAATGCTGTCCTCCAAAGTTCACAAAATTAGCAGCTGGACAAGGATGAAAAAGAGCCTGCTGACCTCACTAGAAAAAATCCTAATCATTCAGGAGTGATTAGGATCACATCTGGTGTTCTAAAATAGTTACAGTGTGTCCTCTGTCCTGTCTTCTGAAAGCTTTGACAGAACACTTGAGGAAGAGCTGGAGAACCAAGTGAAAGAAGGTCAGAAACCAGGTCTCATTAGTTCCTAAAATAAATTTTAAAAAATTATAAACATACCTGGCACATATAGTTAAGTTTTAACCTCTTCGTATCTGGGCAATTCTGCATTACTACTCAGTAGTCTTCATACAGCTATGCCTCATTGTTCAAGACATTTCTCACAAGCAAACTGCCATACTGAAATAAAAAGTATTTTTCAGCAACACAAAGAAGGAAGTTTTCATTACATCAGAACAGTAGTTGCCCTCCACACGATGTTAGTGACCATAAATACTCTCTTATTTGTTACTATGAGGATGATACACAGGATAAACTACAGAATCACTGTATGCAGATATAACTTGGAATAATATTGATGCATATCTGTAGCCTCTAATACTCATACAGGCTAACATACAACACAGACTGATCTGTATTTGATACCAACACTGTAAGATAGGGTTTGTAACACACATACAGTAGTCAGAAATCTCAGCGTAAATTGCTGCAGTTCTTAGCTTTTTATGAGTTTTGTCTTAAACGGGTTTCCTCTGTTCTAAATTCTGCAGCCAGTCTTACGACCAAGTACTAGAAGCGAGGAGCTGATACACTTCACAATATAGCTAATGCTCCCCTCTGTGGATGTCACATTAAGACATGTTTGCATGAGTACTTCAGAATGCTTTCTACACAGCATACGCTCCTAAATTCAGAATACCGGATCAATTCGGCTGCTAAATACTGAAATTTAAAACCCTAATCTCAACATCATCTTTACCCTGTTGGAGGCTTGCTCCCAAGACTGATTTGAATAAGATCTCTAAAAACACATCCAGCATGAAACATTTCCTCTGCAGCTGACAACAAACAAGTTGGCTGGGTGCACGTTTCCCTATCATATTTATTGGATTCTGTGATTCAGGCCTAAGGGCTTTTCACATCTGAGAGAAGAAATACAGTCATGACTGCACTCTTCCCAGAAAGGAAACACTGTTCAGCAAGAAAATCAAGTGAGTCCCTAACCTGGAATCTAGTCTGGCATTTCGATTTCTTGTTTTACCACACACATGATTTTAACAAGACCAGCACTGACTAATCCAAGTGAGAAAACATTGGGAACCTTGTACCTCCCATCAGTGTGGAGATGCTTTCACGAATGCTATGTAATTGGCTGCCAAGATGACCTTACAGACAGATGAACAGTAATGCTAGTCTGTTTATTACAATTGATTACAAGCAGATGAGAACACTAGGGTCATAAAGATCTAACACAGTGTGAGACAGATGGAAATTCCCTTAGAAAGCCAAGCAACCTTTGCAGGATATTCCACCTCTTTTTTTTTTCTGGTTGGCTATGACTTCTACATTTTCCCCATGGCAGATACTCAATGAAGATTGAGTGTTCCATCACTTGTACAGCCCCCAGTAACATGAATGAGGTGAGAGGCATACTTTATAAGCACGTAGTGCTTGAACTGTATATTTCTTACCAGAAAAAAAGAAAACTTAAGTTTCTTCAGTAACAGTTAAAGGCTCTTACTTATTGCTTAATTTCCTCTTGAAATTTTAGTATTTTTTCACAATATCCAAAAAACTCATGGATCACCTATGAAATCACAATGGAAGGAAAACAAGGGGCGACTGGTGATGTGACTCTGCTTTCCTGCGCATAAACAGAATAAAACTGTTTAACAGTGAATCAGATCCAGCTTTGCTATGCATCACTAAGCTGTTTCTCATGTTGCTTTAGTAGATGAAAGGACCAGTCTTCACCTGATTTAAACTGATTTGCTCCATTTAATGCAACAGAGGCATGAATATGTACTTCAAACTGGAATTCTATCTTGAGCTTTCAACTGCAAAGTGTGAGCCAAATTAAAAGTGAGATGAATTAGCATTTAATTCTGAACTGAACAATCAAACCTGTAGTCTGACATTAAAACCATGTTTCTGATGGTAAAGCTTTCGGCTCAGACTCTGATCTCTCTGACATTACTGTATAGACATTCTTAATGTGACTACTCTAGCTGGAATCCAGGCATGAATTTGAAGTGATTTATTCTCACATGATGCCTTGAATTAACCCATTTTAGCTCTGCATCTCCAACTATATGCTCCAGCCACTCATCAAGATCTGACTCAGTCCACTACTTACTTTTATTCTGCTCAGCCAAGTCTACTAAAGCCAGAATTTTAGACACTATAACCTCCTCAGCTAAAAACTAAATGCTCTACTACATTTTTAACATTAACTTTGTGTCCTGTAAAAAAGTCAGAGAAACATACTGTCATGGGTTCAGCAGTGGCAGTCTTCTTTCTCCTTCTTGGTAGCTGGTGCAGCGCTGTGTTTTTTGACTTTCCGTCAGGGAACGGCACTGATAACACCGATGCTTTCAGTTACTGCTTAGAATGTTTTGGTTTGACCAAGGACTTTCTGAGCCTCATGCTCTGCCAGGGAGGAGGGGAAGCCAGGAGGAAGCAGAAACAGGACACCTGACCCAAACTGACCAAAGAGTTATTCCATACCACATCACGTCATGTCCAGGATGGAAAAATTGAGGGCAGGGACCCAGAAGAGGGGGTTTTGCTGCTGGATCAGGCTGGGTATCGGTGGTGAGCAGTTGTATTCTCTTTCCTTGTTGTTTCTCTTGTCATTATTATTATTGGTGGTAGCAGTAGTGATATTGTGTTATATCTTAGTTACTGGACTGCTTTTATCTCAACCTGTGGGAGTTGTATTCTTTCGATATCCCTCCCCATCCCTCCAGGAGCAGGGAAAAGAAAGAGGGAGGGGTGAGTGAGCAAACTGTGTGGCTGACTGGACTTAAACCACACCACATACATACTTGCTGCTGCTTTGGACTGTGTGTAAAGATTAGCAAATTCTATGTCCAGGGATCTTTTGTGATACACCTAATTTCAGGTGACCTCAGTTATCCCTCTAGTATAACCTTCAGTAACTTTTTATTATCACACTAAATTTTGATTAAAATATTGTGATCTTTCTAGCACTACATGTTAACACTACATGTTAATTATAGTTTATCTTAAACCATTTCAATATGTGCACAGACTTCAAAAAAATTAAATAATATATAACAAAGACAAGGTCTCCGAATAAGTTTATATCCCTTATACACTAGAAGCCATAGCACATATAAGATATGTAAGGAATGCAAACAGGTACAACAAACAAACAAAAAAATCAAAGGATATTTATTAATCCCATCTCTAAGAAAAAAAAAACCCTAAGAACTGAAAGAGAAACTAATTCAAGGTCTTACCAAAACATGTATGTGGTAAATCCAGGCATTAAATCTACCATTCCGATCTATCTTCTTAAGTCTCTGCCCAGTTTCCCAAATGCAAAACCATCCTCCCCACTGTTTTATTCATAAGCCAACTTCTCTGAAGATCTCTGGGCAAAAATAATTTATGACAGTGCTACAATATTAAGACAGCAGTTGCAAAACCAGAAGAATAACCACAGAAGCATTAATGTATTTGTGGGGTCCTACTGTATAACTGCTGAAGCTGTCCTGTGGCTTGCTAAGGAAATTGCTTATCCATAGCAGTCTTTCAGTCTGTCACATTATGACAGGGCCTTCCAAGCATCAACAAGATTTATTAACAAGCCCCAAACGAACAAAAAAATACTTTTTAATCTCAAAAGTGTCCAGGAGTTCCTTTACTGCTTACATCAAACATTCCTGAATACAGTGTTTTCCATATTCTTGTCCCCTGGCCTTCTAAACTCAGTACACTTCAGTGACCAAACCAGTTTGGTTTACACATAGATTCAGCAATCCTTAAAGATTCTTCCAAGAAGAAAAGCAAATCTATCAGTTAAATATCTTGTAAGGTTTGCCTATCTCAATGTTCAACCCAGTCTTCCTTTTGAATCACCATCGTACTGTGATTACAGGAACCAGCTAAAAGTACTGGTACCATACTGGAGAAAGCCAGCATTATCTAGCAACATGGCACTTTGTTAGTGCATATTCAGGAGCCAATCAATCAAGCACTTTCATTTCAAGCCATAGTGCTTCTGTAGCCCTATCTCAGAACTGTCACCACAAAAGGCTAAGCCTGTTTTGGGCACTTACTATAAAAAATGCTGATGTCTACCTGCAGTCCTACTACAAGCTCAACCAAAAACTTAATATTCAGAGAAGAACACTGGCCAGACACTGGGAGACATGTTACAGCATTACACTGGATGGAGTGGTCCTGATCATACCACATAAGAAAGAAGTTAGAGTTGCATATACTTCTTTTTTTTTGGCAACACAGTGATAGCAACATACGCCCCGAATTAGTCAATGTTTGTGTCAAGAACAGGGTTACTTTGCTAATAAAATTTAAGCTACTCCTCAATCAAAACAATTTGTCCTACCAAAAAAGACATTTGTTTTAAAGCCAATAAAATTCTGTTATGTGGGGTGTGATTCTTTTTCACAGTCTTAGCCAACATAAAGCAAGACTGCCTATTCTAGTAAGACTACAAAAGATGATTCTAACCTGCTAATATGTTCACAACTTCTGACTGACCAGACTGAATCACTTTTTTTTTTTTTTTTATGTTTTTTTTTAAATTAAATACAGTCAAAGGAGAAAAGAGCAAACCTTGCAATTGTTTGAAACTGAAATAAACAGTAAACCTTGGCAGGATCTCAGCTGATAAAAATGCAATTCCTACAAAATGAATAACACCCAGCATGTCATACGAAGAAAATAAATTCAGAGACACAAAGAGAAGCATGTGACCACAAAAAAGACAACCAAGAAACTGCAAGCTTACTGATCTGAGAAAAGGCAAGGAACAGAGTGCTGGCTACTTTATCAGCATGACCATCTTGGTTCAGAGAAGCTTATGGCAAGCTTGCATTACACTGGCATTGTGCACCAAAATCTTGCATCCAGTTTGCCATTTCCAATCAAAATGAGCTACCACAACATGAAATTTCTGTGCAAAATGGGTGGCTATTTTTCCCAGCAATGCCTCAATGGAACAACCGATTTCAGATGCCCCATGGAGATTACCAAGGTCACAAAGAATAATGTCACATTGATAATCTACGAGTTCCTCCAACAGATCTCCCAACTATTTAGCAAAAATCTTCCTTGCTGGTGTTTGCAATATAAGCAAGATTGATAAATTCCAAAATGCTATTCATCAGCAAATTGAGGAATTAGAGATATGTTTGTCAGAAAAACAATCAAAAGCAAGAAAGAACTTTCAAACATGGAGCCTAAAAAGCATTAGATTAAGTGTGAAAAAGTACTTCCAAAGAATCACCAATTTTCTAAAAGATAAGCAATACAGTCACTGTACCTGGGAAGCAGACCAAGTGGAACTGAGAACATGACTTATAATTTTTGACAGACTTATGAAAAAACACACACCATGAAGAGGTAACATCCATTTTCTTTATTCTTTGCAAGAATTTGATCATTTTCCCCCTTTTTAACATCTTTTATTTTCCGTATTTTAATAACTTTCAAAATGATAACTGTTTTCAAAAAGCATTCAGTAGTCTAAGGTAAATACGGACAGTACTCTAGCACTTGGTATCATCACTTCTGTAGAAGACAAACTCTTTGAAGAGCAAATGGATATTACTCCTCTGTATTCTCTCTTTAACTACAAAAACACCTTGTGGTTTTCCCACAGAATATGCCTATTGTTTTATGACCTGAAACTCCTGCATTTGGATATTGCATAGATTTTACTATTGCATCACTTCACTAATGCATAAAAAATTACAAGATGTGTAAGGAAGAGAGACCTTCCTCAAGTCCTTTGTATGCTACAAAGATCTTACTTTATAGATGAGAATTTAATGAGACTTCAACCTCTCCAAACTCAGAAGAACGACAAGTAGACGTTCTGAGGTAGAAAAGTAAATTCCAAGCTTTGACCCTTATTTTGCAAGTAGACATATCTCTATGTGCTATGGGCACATCAAACTCATCTTGCTACATATCATATTCAATAACTACAGCATGGATTTTTCGGTTACGTTGGTTCACAGCACCATATACATTATGTATCTGTTCTATCTGGTTTGTGTTCATAAGGAGATAAGATTAGTCTGAAAATATTTACTAGATGAACATAGATGCAAACAAATTTATTCCACTCCTCTCCTACCTTCCTTCCCCTCATACAGGCAGAGAGAAGCAGTGCTTCAAGTCATCATCTACATCACTTTAACTGCTACTAAAAAGACCTTGAATGTCCTGGGCTTCAGTATCACTGGATAGATTCTGACATGAATTTTTTTCCCACTTCTTCTTTTTTTCAGACTTCTAAGCATACCTGATTCACAAAATATGTTTATCATAAATGGAACATGTTGAATTGGAATGCAAGGGCAAAACAGTTAAAATATTTCTGTTACTATATGGGACTGGGGAACTAAAAGAGAGTATTCCAAAAAGCTCAACTTCAGTGTGCTGCTGTTCATCACCTGAATATGGAAACTCAGCATACTGCCTGAGACGCTTGAGGTCTGGACAGCAATTTCAGTCCTGTGTTTTTCCTTTATTTAAAGAGAATACATATCTCAAAATTCCTTCCCACTTCAGAAAGAAAAAGGAAAACTAATTCTGCATTTAGCGATCTTAATGGAATGGTATTAATATTCCTGATCCTAGGGGTACAACAATAAACAACAGGATACTTACAACTGCCTAATTTTAGACTTATAAATTAGACATTTAGCTAAGGAGATCAGGCCCATCCAGTTCACTTTCATGTGCTCCTATTTTACAGAAACAGGGATTTTACAGAACGGGTTTCAGACTTGTAAGTCTACTTTCTGTCATCAACTAAGAGCTCAGCTCTTTAACTGGTTGTATAGGAAGCCTTAGATAAGTCTGGCACATAGATAACATTAAATTCCCAACAACCACATTACTTAATCCCTGAAATCTCTGTTTTATTGACTTAAAATACTTTGCAATTATGTTGACATCATAGTGACATCTCACAGCAGCAAAATATGTTCAAGCACATTTACACACTTAATTCTGATTTTTTTTTTTTTTAATTTGCTGCTTTTAATGTATGGTTACTTTGGGGAAATAATATTGTTGTGGAGTTTTTTTTTGTTTGGTTTGGTATTTTTTTTTTCTTGGGATGGAAGGAATTCTTTTGTTTGTTTTGGGGGTTTTTGTTGGGTTTGTTGGTTTAGGTTTTTTTTTTGTTTATTGTTTGATTGGTTTAGGTTTCTGTTTGTTTTGGTTTGGTTTTGTTGGTTTTTTTTTTTTCCAAAGAAGGAAAGCCATATGCTCATCAGGTGATAATCTGGGGTACCCAGGTGACCTCAACTGACTGCTGTCACCTCTGCATTTATAGGGAACAGTTGTTTAAGAATTGCCTATGTCAGCTTTCTGCAAAAAATTTTTGCTTTTACAAGCTAATTATATATCATAGAAGAAAAAAGAAGTTACTACAAACAATATTATTTTCACATTCCCTGTCTGGAATTCAGTGTTAAAAATGGGAATACACATACAACTTTCTATTCCTATGGAAAGAGTTGCATTGGCTGAGACTGAATATGGTCTTTTACTATTTGAAGCCAAATAACTTCAAATCTCAACCTTTTGCCTTAAAGCAGTATCTAGAAATTAGGTACTGCACTTTTCTATGAAAAATTCTAGATGGCTGTTGCCACATGCAACAGCTTTCACAATTAAACTTCATTTGTTGGTTTGCTTTTTTTTTAACTTTTTTGAGTACTGTAACTGGAGACCAAAAAAACAAGCCCATGTCTATTTGTCCAAGTTTTTTCTAGATTGTTGTTTCTGATACCACTATGGATACACACTATTTCAACATTTACCCCATCGAGTACCCTGCTACCATGTTAGTGGATACTTCTATCAAGAAAAAAAGGGGGAGGGGAAGTAAAAGAAGAAAGTAAAAATGGCATTCTAAGACTCATAGTACAGAGATTCAAACTCGCTTAAAGACTCTTTTAAGAAAAAAATAGTGACTACAAAACTGGAGAGTTTCTTGACTATGTTCCTGGGTGGAAAAAGAAAAAATGAAACCTCGTATTTTTTAGGGAAGTGCCACCTGAAATGTTCACTGCTAGCACTTGTACCATGCTGTACTGGTCAGTGAAAGGCTGGATTGCTTTGAAATACAGGCAGTTGTGGGATGGAAAAGGCAAATTGAGTTCTCCCAATATGCATAGCTGGAGTAAGAGTACACTACCAAAGGATGAGAAATAAAATGGAACTTCATTTCTTACAGCTCCCAGCTGCACTTCAGTGGTTTCAGCACACTCAGTGTACCATCCAGTCAAGGGCTGTCGGCAAACCTCCCCGAGCTGTTTTACCTCCAGTCCCTGATTCAGAGACTGCATTCATCTATCTGCGCACATTTCTTTTAAAACTTGAGAGCTGCATAATTATGATAGATAAATCTTAATTTTTTTTGTACCCCTAAATGGTAGTAAGTGCAAAATCACAAAAACAAAAATCCAAAACCAATGCTCACAACAATGGGCAAAGACTTGTGTTTAAGACAGGAGAGGTCCTCTGTTACCAGGTAACTGAATAAACTGCACATTACTACATCAGGTTGCTCAAAGCCCTGTCCAAACTGGCCTTGAACACTGCCAGGGATTGGGTAAGCCATAACCTCTCTAGGCAACCTGTGCCAGGGCCTTATCACCCTCACAGTAAAGAACTTCTTCCTTATTTCTAATTTTAATATACACACTTTCAGGTTAAAGCCATTCCCCCTTACCCTGTCACTACATGCCCTTGTAAAAAGTCCCTCTGCAGATTTCCTGTAGACCCCCTTTAGGCACTGGAAGCTGCTCTAAGGTCTCCTCAGAGACTCCTCTTCTCCAGGCTGAGCAATCCCAGCTCTCTCAGCCTGTCTTATTAGAAGTGCTCCAGACCTCTGATCATCTTCATGGCCTTCCTCTAGACTCGTTCCAATAGGTCCACATTCCTCTTGTGTTTGGGGCCCAGAGCTAAGGACTGTAGGTGGGGTGTCATGACAGCAGAGCAAAGGGGCAGGATCACCTCCCTTGACCTGCTGGTCACACTCCTTTTGATGCAGCCCAGGACACGGCTGGCTTTCTGGGCTGCAAGCGCACACTGCTGGCTCATGTTCAGCTTCTCATCAACCAACATTCCAAGCCTTTCTCCTCTGGGCTGCCTTCAATCCAATCATCAAGCAGGCTGTAGCTGTGCTTGAGACTACCCTGACCCAGGACCCTGTTGAACCTTTTCTTAGCTCAACAGACCAAAAGGAAATTATCCAAACAAAACCAATAACAGAATTCATACTTTTGTAAAGGTAAAGATTTAAACTAAAGCATATCCACTGCACCAGACAACCAACACAAAAGAGAAAGCAAAGTGTGGCAGAGAGACTGCATAAAGCTACAGGAGAACAGTGACCAAAACCTCCTCTCTTGTTATCTGGTACAAACTCTTTTTAAAGAGGCTCTCAGTTACTTTGTGTACAACTGATCTTCAGCCATACCTGCAGTTCATACAGCAGCTGTTTTTCTTTAATATACTAATGTACTAATTACCCATCACCAAAGAAGCTTATTGCAGTAGTAAGATACTAATTTGTCTAGAAGTAAATTTAACTGTACAGTAGTCAAAACTCCAGTTATATTTTACTTATTTCAGCTTTCCGTCTCCAGCTTACCTGCTCAAGCACCAAGTACCTGTCTCACAAGAGGCTCACAAGACTAATGTCTGTCATAGGTACTACTGAAGCATCTAATCCTGAGATAATACCCTAAACCAGACAAACAAAACCACTGTGCTTCGTATATAAACTATTCCAGACCTCAAGTTTACCTGACTCATGATAAAGACAGAATATTAAGCAAAGAACAGCACCGCATTTTTCCTGATACATTTTAAACAACTGTTATTCCAAATAAGCGTGATCCATCTTCCCGGGGCACTTGGCCCTCTCTGCTTCTTTCAGCCTGTGTTCCAGAACACAGTATCTTCCTCAGGGATCTCAAATGATGACAAGTACTTAGCTGACAGTTGATAAAGAAACATTTATCGTGAGAGAAATATCAGCAAAGGAGCTTAAGTGGTTTGGTCCAGTCCCAAGTTTCACATCACTCACTAATGCACTTCAGGCAGCACCAGCTATTACACCAATACGGCAGCAAACAGCATTAAATCATCATGCCAAACTGCTTGATGCCAAACAACATCACACTGTTCTGCATTCATCTCCTGCTCTTTAGCACTTTCCGGAATGCAGTATTACTTAACTATACCCTGTCTACCTTGTGCTGCTCTTCTTTCTCCCTTGCCTTGTTCTTTGAGATGCACATACTCTCTGTTACCAAAGAACAGCTTTCTCCCATCTTTTTTGGTGCCAGGAATGCTCTTTTCTTTACCCCACAGAGCAAAGAAGAAAACTGTCACAAATGCTGGTCCAGTCAGAAGAATCTGCACATATTAAATAACATGCTTTGCCATGGTGGAAGAGGAGGAAACACGCTCTCCATCTAGCTACTGCAATGTACCTGGCCCACAAACTCTCCAGACTGAGAATGCCCCAGATTATTTTCTCATGAGTCTCCCTCATTATGTACATATTATATTTGTGTGTAAAAAGACAATTAAACGTTTTGGAGAACAGAAACAATCCTGTTGTTTGTATAAGAAATCACTGCAATCTAAGCAAGGGTGGGAAGAATCCTCAGTCACCCTCTATCCATCTGATAATTACACAGGTAACCTGTTCTTGCTCTAACTTGGTTTAGGACACACCTCTGAATCAATTAGAACATTTTGTTTGTGAGAACTGCCCACAACCAGCCCCAGAACAAGTTGATCTGACCATCAAGTAGAAGCAATAAGGTCTCTACACCTTTAAATGCCAGCTGACAGCAGTCTTGCTAGAAGACAATCAGCCTCAGTTCAATTAGCTGCAGGTAGGACTCTCCGGAAGCCTCTGCCAGCGAGGACCACTCTGCACTCGCACTGCAGCCATTCTCTTTTAAGCCAACAGCAGGCACCTCTAGGGTTTGCTGGTCCCTGCACCGGCTATTACTCATTTATCCAAAACAAGCCTTGGGCCAGCCTCTGAAAGACCAGCTCTCAGGCTGTCACTTTGTGACGCTTGCAGAGATTTCAAATCCTGTATTCCACGAACGAACAAGGAGTTTAACACAAACCATTTTTTACTGTGTAACCTTGAAAACTAAAAGCAAAATCCAGCACCTTGAGCCTGCCTCTCCACAACTGAAAGACCACATTAGCTGCATGCAAAGTTTCTTGAAACACCAAATTCAGCCCCAACATTAAAGAACTGCAGCAAAATTGATGGTTTTAACATGCTGTGCCTCAACGTCTGCCATGCCACAAGTCAAACTCTCATCCCTTTGCTCAACACGGGTACAACAGGACCACTTGGCAGGGCTCCGGACCTCGCCACCGTCGGGGCACGGCGCAGAAAGGCAGCAGGATGATGGGCTGGCAGGAGGACACTACATTGCTTTAAATAAAGGGGGAAATACAGCCTAAACCTCAGTCTGACGAGCACTTGCCTCCCGCTTTCTCTCTTGACCCTGGTGTACGCTCGCCGCTCAGCGCCGGACACAGCGGGCAGCAGGAGCCCCCGCGTCCTGCTGGGCGCGCCGGGATCCGACAGTTTCCAGGCGCCCGCCGTACAGCAAACAGTTCTACAGGCACAACAGCTCCCCGAGCAAAGAAAGCCCTGCAGGAAAGCACACAGGGACCCACCTTTTGGAAACAAGGCGAAGTGGGGAGCCCCGGGAGCGAGGAATCCCGCGGGACCTTTTCAAGGGCTGCTGGCCAGTCAGCTGCGGTACCCACACTGCCGGTTATCGGGGAGCCACGCGTAGCCACAAGGACTCAAGCGCCCACCTGCTGTTTCGGGGGGGACAGGAGTCCCCCCCTACTTCCGAGGGTGAGGCCCCGGCCGGCAGGGCACGACGAGCGCGGGGAGCGGGAGAACCTCCCGGCAGAGGCGGGCAGTGGCCGAGCCCCGCATTTGGCTGGGAGGAGCTGAGGCGGCGGGGGACGACATCTCCACGGGAGCTGAGCAGGACGGGGAACGGGCGGCGGGCGGGCGGCCGCAGCGCTGGGTGCGCGTCCCAGTCGGCTACCCGCTCACAGAGGGAAGTTCGTGGGGCGGCGGGACCGATCCCTCTCCTCACAGGGACCGATCTCTCCCCTCACAGGGACCGAGCCCTCCCCTCACACAGAGCGACCTCTATCCGTCCCGCCCCGACCCCCCGCAGCCGCCTCAGCCTTACCTCCCCCCCTCCCGGCGCCGCCGCCCGCCCAGGTGCCTTTTCCGCAGGACGGAGAGGGAACGGCCCCGACAGCACTGCGCGGCAGCCCGCGAAGGACGATCCCCAGCGGCGCTGCCACCCGCCCGGCACCGGGCTCCAGCCGCGCGGCCCCCCACGCCTGGTGCAGCCCTCGGCGGAGGCCGCCCCCTGGCGGGCGCGGAGCAACAGTAGAGACCGAAATGGCGGCGCTGCCCTTCTGGCGGCTTCGCGTCCCTGCCCGCCCGCAGGGAGCACCCCGCCGGGCTCGGGGAGGCGGTGCGGGCCCCGCCGCTGCCTGGGCGCCCTAAGGCCACCCCTCCTCGGCAGCCCCCAGCCATGCAGCCCCGTCTGAGAGACAGCGCGCTTCCTCACAGCTACCGGGAAGAGGCCAAATCCTGCACCGAACTTTTGCAGAGTTTGGTGGAAAACTTACCTTAGTTTAGGCAAGAGATGCGGAGCTGTGATCTGTCGTGGAGCCTGTAACAATCACCAGAAAAATTTCAACCCCCAAGACCCTCTTTCACAAGACTCCTCGTAGAGAGTGTTACGGAGGGGTTTGCCCTCCGCAACCATGGTGCTTTACCACACCAGCAAAGGCCAAAGAGCATGATCCCTTCCCTCAGGGTTGGAGGATTAGATGAGTAATGTCATTCATGTTGCTGTTTTATCGGCTAAAGGGACTTCTGGTTTATCTAATCCGTGGCATTTATGGGAATAGGCTGATAGACAACCGTTCACGCAGCTAAATACACCTTTGCAGTTACACTGATTTGACTGTCTTGTTTTGAAAAAAAAAACCCCACCAAATAAAACAAACAAACAATCCTCCCAGCTGGGTCTATATATACAGCTTGGACAAAAAGCTCTTGGTTTTTCACACCAGCAAAGACTTCACATACCCAACTGACCACTTTTCCACAGAGGGGAGTAGCAGGAGAGACCTGTCTCAGTGCCACCCAACTCAAAATTAAATGGCTGTGTGCCAAACTCTTTATTCTTAAGTGGAGGAATTTCAAACCCATCAGGAATGCTGACTGAGTTTGGGAAATCCTGTTTTCACTAAGATTTAGTGAGCGAAACCCCAGACTCCCTCTTTTCAAGCAACAGAAATTCAGGAGGAACCACATAGCTGTATGAAGATGCATGACAAAGGACCATGCAAAACTGAAGGCGTTGTGAAAACAAGGACCTCATGGCAAGCATTGTCTCTGGGAACTGGTCAGTATCTTGGCTGGAGGAAGGCATGGGGGAGAGGTCTGCGTGCTTCACAGGCTTGCAGAAGATTGCAATAAATCACCAAGGTTTGTTGAAGACTGGCATTGCCTCCTTTGTACTGTGAAATACAAAGGAAGGTGGCCTCTTCTCCCCAGACGTACCATTGCAGAAGGGCTCAACTTCTGCCTGACTTCAAATGGGAGGTGAAGTGGGGAAGCAGCTCCCATATGGCAGCAGCAAAGCAGAACCTCAGCTCACCTGAGGAAAAGGTTGAATCTGTGGCCTCCCAGGTGCGAGCTTGGCACAGGAACTATTGGCTGCCAAACCAGAGAACGTGAATGTATCTGAGAAGCAGCTAGCAGTTTGTGTCTGGGGAGGGGAGGTTGAGTTGCTCAGAGGAAATACCATATTGTGACTGATTAACTGTTCTTCCCAAACATTTCCAAATAAAGATAGTGGAAGCAGCCCTTGTACCTCCACAAACACAGCAAGAACAGCCTGAGAAGTGACTCTTTTTCAAACAACCTTTTAGTGTTAGTGTGGCATTAAGGTGTTTCTCACAGAGCTGTCTGAGCAAATAGCAGTAGAAATAATCCTCTTTCTGATAGCAGAATGAGCAGGTTTAGGTCACTGGTAGAACTGCTTTTTATCTCATTACCAATTCCCTGTTTTCAGGTAGTGAATCAGCCCTTTCTTTTTCCTGAGCTGTACCTTGTTTGATGTTGTCATTACTGTGTCCCATATCCCTGTATTGAAAATCGAGGACAGTAAAATACGTGTACAAAGAGTTTGTGGGATCAGACCCCTAAGAAGAAGTAAGTAAAAAGAGAAAGTGCCATGCTCAAAATTTCATAAAGGCTTTATAAAGGTTTCAACATAATGTTGGGATGACTCCAGGTCAAAACCCAGCAATATAGTAAAACCGTTTTAAACAAGTTCCCTATTAAAACAAGTGAACAACCTACAAAAGCTGTAATCTTCCCATTGTCCCAATATCCTCAAAAGTTTAAAGCCTGCAACACTGTGTGGAAAGATGTTTAAAAAAATGCAGTAGCTGACTGGACAATATCCATTTTGTTATATAGACTCAAACAAGGGTAGAGAGTGTCTTTGAGGCCAGCATTCTCTTTTCTTTGATTCATAATCATTAAAGCATACCAAGAACCTGCCAGCTTTGGCTAGGAAGGATTTATTTTGGTGACAAACTAAAGCCCAGAAAGGACAAACTTACAGACATGATTTGTTTCCCTAACTTCAGTCATGTCCCCTTTCTTTTGTAACCATCACAAATTGCTAGAGTGCTTAAAAGCACATCAAAGACAACTGACTTTGTGAACAGGAAGATGTCTGCATTGCCCTTCTCTGTAGTTGTGTAGTACACTGGAGCATTACTGTGGCCATGTTCTCCAGCACATTCAGTGGAAGTGCTCGTTTGTTGATGGGAGAGAAGCCAGACACCAGGACTGCAAACCCAGTCATCATATTTCAGCAGAATTTAACCAGGAATTGATTCAGTCATGCATGCCTTATTATTCTAAGCACATACAGCAAAGATGCTGAAGTCAAGGGTCTTCCCTTTTCCTACCACACAAAATACACAGTTCAAAGAACCAAATCAAACCAAAACAAAACAAAGACTCCAGAATGGTGCATGGCACAGATAGGGCAGATCACACTGGTACAAACAATTTAAACTGGCAGGAACAAGCAGTTGTGATGTTGTTCTCTCTGGTTCAAGATGTGCTTGGATGCTCTGAAAGAACCAAGAACTTGCAATTGGAGCTTACAAGCGTTATTTTCCTATGTCTCTTTTCAATCTGATTTGTTTTGTTTTGCTTTGCTTTAGGGTTTTGTGTCTGATATGACTAATTTCACATTGCCTCCTTGATAGATCACAAAGTTTGTGTACATCTATTTTTCTGCACTGACATAAGTTTGCATAGGAATTGCTGAAACATACCATCTTTGAGATTGGTATCCCTCAGTCAGTTTTACAAAGCTGGAAAGCAAAATCAAAATTGATCTTGGGACAGTGGGAAGAATAGAAACATGTTTGTAACCAAGATGCTATCATACACTCTGTTTTCTTGGGAAAGCAGGACAAAATTAAAGCCTGCCTCATCCTTTTTCGTTTTTCAAGTGGCAAGCTTATGGTTTTTATTTGAGTCTGCAAGAAATTGTTGTGGCTTTGCTAAACCAAATTTAAACTTGGAAATAATTTTTACTCCAGTCTGCATTGAACTTCCTGATTTAGCTTTATGTCAAGGCCCTTAATCAGTTTAAACCAAGCCAAAGGAGGCCATTGCTGAATACTGCCTGGTGAAATCAGCTGGGGCATTTAAGAAGTCATTATCCACAGCATCTTTTATCTCCTCCCTTTGGGTGATGGTAAACACCCCCAAAGCTGAGTCTGTTTTACTAAAAAATAAGGCATCTTCATTCAGCTCAACCACTGTCAATGGCAGCTCTCATCAGCTGATTTTGCATTGAAGTAGGTCATAGCAGGCTCTCATCTCAGGGCTGTGGCCACATAAGCTTCCAAATAGTATGACTAAGAAAACCTTGGACATGTAATTTAAACAATTCAGTCTGTTTTGAAAGTAAGTATGTCTTTGTGCTTACCAGCAGCCAGTTCTGTGTGTATTGGGACTGGCCTTACTACTGACTGACTACTACGACAACAGCTTTGCTGAAACCACAGACTTATGCAGTGCTACACCCTCTGAGCATATAGCCAGTGACATGCAACTGAGCTGCTATCAGAGGTACTGTGTTTGAAAGTTTTAACAAGTTAAATAAAAGTAACTTCATTTTTTTTGTTTGTTTGTTTTTTTGTTTGGTTGGTTGTGGGGTTTTTTTGTTTTTGGTTTTTTTTTTTTTAAGTATTTGTTTCTAGCTTTGTACCCTCAGGTACAGAGTGCCTTGTGATGTAAGGAAAGGAGGAAAGATTACAAAATTACCATAATAGAATATGCTCACCTTTTACCATTTTTGGCTCAGAGTCTTGGATGTGTTTGTGCAGCAGAAGATCTTGAAAGAAGGAAAAGAACACTACGTACCCTTCATGTCAATGGAGGATGTCTTCCTCTATGGTCACCTCTGTGGTTTTCCTCTTTTTTAATCACCAGCATAACTTGGCTACCTTTACAGAAATATTATGTATTTATATGTGTATATATATATCAATATATATAAAATATATATTTTTAATATATTATTTACAGAAAAATTATGTAGGAAAAAATTGAAAACAGACAAATAATAATAAAAAACACAGAGAATCAATAAAATTCTGAATAATTTAAAGCCATAATGCATGTAAAATTAAATACACCTTCTAATTGGATTTTATCTCCTGGTACTCCTTTCAGTTGATAGCCTGCAAGGTACTTCAGAGCATAACTCTGCTCTACACAGTACCAAATATTAAGTTCTGACTTAACCCCAAATTACTGCATAGTAAAGGCCTGCACCATAACCACAAAATCAATACAGTAATCCTCTTTCATCCCCTTGAAATTCCTATGTATGGCACAGATCTATCATAGCTGCTCCTCAGATAGTCCTGGCAACATAGTGAGTATTCCCCAACCTAGGCAAGGCCACAGCAGGCAGTAGGCCAGCCTGTAGCAGCTTGAACTGAAGACATCTATGGCTGCAGTGCTGAGATGTCTGCAGTGCTGAGATGTCTGCACCCATGTTTGAAGGCAAGATGATGCTGATTTTGCTGACATAGTCTGGAGTGCAGTGAAGCCAAAACTACTCACTCTGGAGCAGGTACCACCACTATATGGCTTGCAAACAAATGCAGTTCTTCACACATTCATTCCTAGCTTTATTTCTACCCCGTAGCCACCTGCTTCACATAGTTAGAACAACTCAGACCCAAAAGTGTGGTCTCCAACCACCCCCGTGTAAGACAGATAATTTACCCTTCCCAACATACACATGTGCGCTTGTGATTGCAAAGAGAAGGAGACTTTTTCTTTCCTATAAAAAACAAGAACTGGAATTACTATTTTTAGCATGGCAATACTTCTAATATGCTTCCAGATGCTGTAAATACTCATAATAGAAGGTCTAAATACTCTACTCCAAAGTCCCCAGACTCATGTTACTGGGTTGTGGTTTGTTGTTCTTTGGTTTTGTTTTGTTTTCATTTTTTTTTTTTTTTTTAATATGATGAGCATACATTGAAATTGTTGGCATTAAGAAGAAATATTACAGCAGTAAATTATATCTCTGCTCTATTTAGGAACTATGCCACCAGTTTAATTTATTCCAAAGCATCACAGACTGGAAATCTCTACTGTCTCCACTGATATATGTGATCAAAGAACATGGTTTAGCAGGGGGGATTTCAAAGGGTTCCTATTTCTGAGTGGACACAGAATCAACTTTTGCTTATATTGACTTATTTTCAATATTTTATTTTTAATTTTTTTCTCAGCTTGAGATGGCCTTCAGTAATTTGGAGGTGCTCCACCATATGCAGTATGGTGGTCAGCAGCAGCAGTGAATACAGTGATATAAAAAAGCACTGTACGAGTAGCTTTGCTATTTTTATGGGTGGCTCACAGAGCATCTGCAGCCAGCTTCTGTACAATGGCTACTACTTGCAACCAGAACTTACCATTCCCAGACCTTTTGGGAGGCACAACACAGAAGGGAAGGTACAAGAACTCTGAATAAACTATTTGATGGTCCCATGACAGCTCCATTAAGGTTGGAATCCTTTCTTGTTGTTGTTGGCCAGAGATTATGATGATCCTGTCAGAAGCTTATTTTCTGGCTCAGTGATTCAGAAAGACAGCTATTCCCTCTGCTGATTGTCCTGGTAATTATAGTTGCCATAGAACAATTCATTTCCAGCAGCTAAATGGCAACAGCAAGAATATTTGGTGGCCTTCTTGTGGTGCCAGAGGGCAGAGCACGTTTAGGGCATACTGCCATTGCTTGCCTGCCTTTACTCCAGCTCTGCTTCAAGAGCATGATGTCTGGGCTCAATATGTGGTGATGAGGGGGGAAACAAATAACACACATTTAACTGAGGTCTGATGCTGTCAATAAGCCGGGGGTGTGGGAGTGTGTTACTTAGATGCAGTTGTTGGTGTCAAAACTTACAGCACTGTTTCGCAGGAGCCCTGTTTCATTTGTGGAGCAGCTGAACACTAGTGGACTAAATTTGCTAGTGGCTTCAGGAGTGAATAAGTAACACTGCTGAGGTCAGGATGAATCATACTATTTACCTCTGCTGCCTGTCTGTTTCTGCTCACCTGTGGGATATTCGCACAGGTTTCTGTGGCTGGCAGCTGAAGGGGAGAGGCAGGGACTTGTCCACCTCTGTGGTAATGCAATCTCTTTGGTCTTCACTAAGCAGTGTGAGTGATGCTAAAATCAAGGAGGGAATACAGTACCTAGAGGGAAAAGACAGCATGTAACTGAGTTATTAGCCTTGCTTCTGCATTAAGAAAACTTTTCTAGAACTCTCCAGTGCAAGATAAAACCCCTCTGCTGGCATTAGGCAATACCTCCCAGATTTTACCATAAAGTATGCATAAACAAGTTTTACACAATCTTAGCAACATAAACTGAGAAAGTCTTCAACTCCTAGCAATGAAGAGATTATGCATTTATATGAAGGTGCCCAAGAGTGGAATTCAGTGCCCTTTGTCCCCTTGAGATTAAAGTATTGTTTGCCATTTGTATCGAGCAAAAAGTAAACAGCAAAATCCAATTACTTTTTTCTCTGTCTCAAACACTGCTCCAGGCTTCTCTTAGGACAATGGTTGTATTCAAGCTGCTCTTGGAACTTAATTCTGCTGTTATAATTGCAGCATCTCTTTAGGATTTATAGGATTTATTTGCCAGAAATGTGTGGATCAGAAAGTGGTATAATCTGACTGCATTTTTACAAAAGTACTTCTTTTGTTTGTTTGCTTTTCTTGAATCTTCGCTTCCTTACAAACAGCAGAAAGAATTTCATGGACCTAGTGGCAAAATTCTGTCTTCTCCTGGGATTGTTGCGATATTAATGCACCATGAAGGCACTGTGTCAGGTCTACAAAGCATGCATTGGTTCAGTTTCTGTCTCTGTTAAGAACTATTTGATTGAGGATTTTGTTTTCAACCCAATTCACATTACAGAAAAGATACAGCCAAAACCAAACTTTCCCTAATGATCCCATATAGCTGAAGGATAGAACTATGATCACCCCAATAGGTGGAAACCATTTTGTAATGGTTTCTTCTCTCTTTTGGAGCACCAGACAGGACAGGCTGGATGGTGGTTGATCTGGGGACATCAGCTGAGCTAATGACCCAAGCCTTATGAAGTGGAGCCCTCTCTTTCAGCCCTTGCTGGAAGTGAGATGACATAATGTACAACAATCTCTTCAGGGGAAGAAGCAAGGAGATCTCCAGATAACATCAACCATCAGACAAGCTTATATTCCCACCCAGACTCAACCTAACCAACAGCATTTGCCGCAATAGAAAACAAGAAAGAGAAATGCTCTGTTTACCATAGGACACACAGAGATAAAGAAAGATATAGCTACAGTTCTATGGAAAGAGGCAAAAGGAGTATCATCCATACTCATAATCCAGCATTATTCTTTCCTCGTGTATGAGAGCTACTTAAAATACTCCCCCAAATGTGGCTGTTACTAAATCTGTCTCCAGGTTTTTTCTTACCTATTTCCCTCCACACTTGGAAGTTCCCCACAGAACTTCTTAGTTCCTGCTTAAAGCTACCATGATGCCCCCTCCGCCTGTGCTTAGAGCAGATCATCACAGCATCATATGCAAAGTCCTGTAGTCTGTCCCCCTTCGCCCAATTTCTCAGTGATCCTAGTGTTTAGTAGAGGAGTTATACCCCTTTTTGGAACCACTCTGAATGTTTCATACAAAATGCAGTAAGTCCAGGCTGTGTTTATCTGCCATTATGGGCCAATACCTTAGGAAAGGGAAGG
>JAOEHY010043328.1:60520-76001 GCA_025447955.1 Psilopsiagon aurifrons | reverse complement strand
ATGGAATACCTCTTTGGTCAGTTTGGGTCAGGTGCCCTGTCTCTGCTTCCTCCCGGCTCCCCCTCCTCCCTGGCAGACCATGAGGCTCCGAAAGTCCTTGGCCAGACCAAACATCACTGAGCCATAACTAAAAACATTGGTGTTATCAGCGCTGTTCCCAGGCTGAAAGTCAAAAACACAGCAGTCCACCAGCTACCGAGAAGGAGAAAAATGACTGCTACTGCTGAACCCATGACACTTAAAAAAGCCAAAAGTTTAGAAAGCTCCCCAGAGCAGCTTCTTTGCTCAGAAGGCTGCACAGTTTGTTATTCCAGAGGACATAATCACCACTAACGCTATCAATTTCTGTTTCTAAACCCCTTTTCTGTTTAAAACATACCTTTTCCCTGATGTACCTAAACTATGCAATGTCAATGAGAATGGCACTCACTAATACAATCCAACACTTGCAAAAGTCAAAGCGGTTTCATATTTCTCTCCCTCCTCCCCACGCACCCCAAAACAAACATCACCACCAAGTCTATTTCGAGCTACAGAGGTGTCAGTGTGACTAACTAGAAAGAGAAACACCCACAGGGAAAAGAGATGACTGTCTGGATAGAGCTTTCAACAGTAAAGCATACCTCGATATTATATTCTTCTCCATCAGTACTGATTCTCACTGTAAAATCTTCATCCCCAATATGTGCCACAACTTTGGAATTATGCTCTCCTTTAATATAAGCAAGGGAAAACCAAATTAATTCAGCTCTATCTGCATGCACTCCTGTACAGATATTAGTTGGGTTTTTATAACTGTTTCTAAACTTCACACCAAATTTCCTTCCTCGGTCTCTGAAGAACACTATACTGTCCAGTTTAAAACAAAAAAGAAATGAACCAGCTCCAGTCTTAACCTCCCAATGGTCACAGTCATCAAGACCCAGATTTAATTGCTTATTTTGCAGAAAGTGGTGAGATGCCTCTAGGCATTGGGAATGGGGCAGAGAACATTTCTGCCAACCAAGGCATATTATTACTATCAGACAGCAATTTCATGGCATCAGCTGGCATTCCAGTGGAAGAGACTTTCACAGCTAGCACAGGCAACAAAAATCAAAACCACTAAGCAGAAGCATTTGTGCTGGACTGAAGTGGAGCAAGATACCCTTTCTTTACAGAAAAGTGATCTGCAAAGAACCGTCTTAAAAGTCTTTTAATCTAACGCTCTGGGCAGCACTACATCACCGCTCCCTGGCCACTGTGTTCTGGGACAAGGAAGATTCAAGTCCTACACTGCAATTTGAATTAAAGCTACCAGCATCCTTTTAAAGAAATATATATATAAAATCATAAGCTGCATCTTGAGTAAATTATACTTCTGTCTTCTGCCAAGTTAAACAGAAGAATACCACCTTAGAACCTTGGTTCAATAGCTCATAAAACCCTACTCCCCATCAAACCTAAAAAACCCCAAACCCACCACAAAAACAAGCCCAGAAAACCCAAAGGGCACAAGAATCAAGTTTACTTGCTCATCCTAACCATATCTGATGAAAATGAGGGCAATACACCATTTATTCTGGCCAAGAGACTCATACAGAGCTGTGCTTTCCCAGCACTAACACACAGTTCAGTCCATACTAACCAACAACATGTCCCGTGAAGAAGTCTTGCCATTGAACACGATACTCCTTTTCCTTGCCTTCACGATCCACAATTAATGCTTGAAATCTTTCTGAAAAGTGTTCAGCAGTTGCAGTTAGGTATAATTTAAAGTGCCTGTAAAAGAATTTACTTCCAATTATTTTTAAGCAAAGTATACACATACCACACATCCAGTCCTCATTTTACTGAGAGGCCAAAAAAAGCTGGAAAGAATTAATTCTGATAAGCAGGCTACAAAAAACATATACTGGGTTATTCATAACTGTATTTTTTAACAGGTAATTATGCTTAATTAAAAACGTAAAACATAAACACTCAAATCCAGAACACTCACAGTTTGCTCAGGATGCACCTTCTCCATCTGCAGTCAAGCAAAACCAGTTACTGGTAACTAATGGAAGAAGAATCAGGCCAAGGAATTCATTCATCTATTTTAAATTAAATTATCTTGAAGTTATTATTTTCTAAAGTAACACAGTCAGAAGCCCATAAACAGAAGTATCAAATCTGCAGATTTTTATTATATATAGCCTTTAGTTTCTGTGACTATCTCAAGTAGAGACCCTTCTCTGGAAGGAGCTTCGTGAGCTTTTGGTTTATGTAAACTTTGGGTCAAAGATTTTTGGTATGCCCCTCTACAATTATTCTGTAATTATCACAGGCAGTATTGCAATCCTGCCAAAAAGCCCAGGTGCATGAGGCAGTGCAAAACGGGGGCAGCCAGACATTTGATCCCATTAACCTTGTGTACTTGGTACTTAAAAATTACTCCCACCAAACACTGAGATTCAAAAAAAATATACACAACAACTTGCATGACAGTTGTCGACTGCAGACAGGGGAAGGCACATAAGAACACAGTGTTTTACTGATTGGGAAATTTACACTCAGTAGGAAGAGAATTAAACCTCCTTGAAAGACAAAATACAATAAATCCTTTGGACAAGACACCACATGCACTCTCCAAACTGAAGGTAGAGATTTTCAAGAGGACAGAGTCAAGAGTATGACGTTGCCAGATGAGGTATAAGTGGGATCCAACCCAACCAGTGGAAGTAATCTACATGAAACTAAAGCTAAGAACAAAGCAAGAGAAATCTTAAATCACTGCCACTTCAGCAAACACAGTAATACAGTGCAACCTACTTTTCTGTTTCCTGTGAGCCTCTTTGAAGTTATATGACCGTGCAGAACACTCACTTAGAAGAACTGGCCAGTCATGACAGAAAACAAGATAACCATTTCTGGGTTTGGAACTGTGCATTATTCATCACAAACTGAAGGAAAAAGTATCATCAGTTGTTTCACTACTGATGATTTCATTACCTTTGCAGGGCTGAAAAACTTAAGAGCCTCTCTACATGTGTCTCGGGCTGGAGGTCCCTCTTCTTCAGTGAGTGTTGCTGGATGCTAGACTGAGAAAGGATGTCGTAGTTTGAAAGCATGGACTCAACTGTGTCTGGAAGAGTAATGAGGAAAGCTTCAGTTTCAAGAGACTCTCTTTTTCACAAATGCATACACAGAACAGAGAGCTTCTCATTTCAACAGAAAGACAAGTTTGTTGCAATTTTAGGATAAGTATTGTACATTTCTGCAAAGGTGTATTTTGTGTAGACAAGTAAAAATCACAGTGCAAGAAAAGAAATTATCTGAGGGGCAAATACTCTAGCTGGCTGCCCCCTGGAAACTAAACGGGGGTGAAGATCCCCATTTCTCTGGAGTGAATCACTCTCCTCACCTGCTGGTCCTCATCCTAGGAAGAAAGCCTTTTAACCTAGGAAGCTTCTACCAAATTCACCGACCATCAGGATTGCATTTATTACCTTCCTGTTCAACAGCAGCCAGAAAATAGATGTCTGCATAGCACAATCCATCAGAAGTAACTACCAAGACACCTCAGATGAGGCACCTCCAGGTACTCTTGTTTCCCAATACTTTACTGCCATGCAAAACTCCTTTGATTTCCACACTCAGAACACAAAAACCTGTTCAGATGACCAAGGGCCTGAATCCCTACGGGAGCAGCACACAAATTACAAATTCAGGTCAATACACTGCAGATGCTTTCACTGCCAAATGCACAATGCCAGCTACCAGCAGTGTTTGACTTCTGCTGAGAAAGACGACTCCTCCTCTGTAAGGCATCCCTTCACTGGAGGCACCCACCACCCACTGAGACATTGGACAACCACCTTCGCTTCCACTAGTGCTGATTGACTCATTTGCTACCTACAGACTTAGAGGCCTTATTCCCACATCATTGTCTTCCTTCTCTACCGGAGGTGTCTACTCTTTCCACTGCACCAAATGAGCAGTGCTTCACAAGAGGCTGAAGTGCTCATCTAGTCATTATTTAAAGAATTCCCATTTTTCTCCCCTTCAAGTTGTGCTTCTAAACCAGACATGACAGCTACTAAAGTGGGGTTTTATTAATAAAGATGGTGTTCCACTTCTTCAGAGCCCCCAGTCATCAGCTCACACCACTCAGCCAAGTAACCTTGCGTGTCTTACTGGACTTTTAAGTAAGCAGCACCACTAGTAACCTAAGTTTTACCGGCTCTTGTGCAATGAACCAAGATTGACAACTTGAAATCGAGACTGCAATAGCTCCTGATATATTATACTTTATTATAGTTAGAGCCCTCACGGTCCTGCACCAGGCCTACTAGCAAAGTGATGGACAGGTGACAGAGCTGCCTCCTGGTGCAGCAGAAGCCACCGGCAGCAGCTCCCAGGCTTCTCCCTGCCCTGCCGCTCCCCTGCGATTGAGCAACACAGGAAGGGCAGAGCAGTTGCAATTTCCTGATTTCTGTTTACAACCCACAGGTTGAGAGCACCTGCAATCGATTACCATGCGTTTCGGGTTATATGCAAAGGCAAGTTTCCACCACCTTCCTTTGTGCTGTGTTTTTTTCCCCACATGCCCAGCTGCTGCATGCCAGGCATCACATTCTTTGTCAGCTTGCTGCATGCTGCAGAGCTGGTTCACCAGAGCCACACAGTTAGCAAATACCTAGCAAAACCAAAAAACAAACCCTAAAACATCCTTTTTCTTTAGAAAGCCGATTCATTGCTTATAGTTTTGAACTTGCCCTCATCCAGAACCACCTAGGAGGAAGGCGAGCACAGGCAGCAAAAAACAATTCTGAAAACAACTCCAAATCCCTCATTAAACTGTGTAGTCCTAAATTCTTTTAATTAAATCTGAAATTCTTTCATTGCACTCAACTAAGAGCAGACTCCTCAATTAAAGTGAACATTGATATATGGATACCAAATGTTGGATCATGATACAGAGCAAGTGTGTGCTATGTGGGCCATGGTGCAAGAAAGGAACAATATCACTGCTGTGCTGCTCAGGGATTTGCCAAGCAAAGGTCTGCCCAAGAGGCACAATCTCTGTGGCTAAACACTGCTTTTTCTGCCCCTTTCCACTCCTCCTTGCAAAGAACAGCTCAGAACCAGGGGAAGGTGACACTGAAGAGAAAGATGCAGCTGCCATTATAGCCAGACAAAATGTCTCAGTTTCATGGCAGGAGAACTGAGAAGTCTGCTAAAGAAATCAGCGGGTTTTATTTGGTAGGCAAGGAGAACTTCAGAAGTCCTGCTCCACCTCACACACACAGACACCCTTTGGAAATGCCTCAGAGAGACACAAGAAGGGTAGTAAGAACATGACATACAAAGTTGATGAGGATGAGTAAGATGATTCTGCTAAAGTTACAAATGAAAACCACAGGACACTCCTAGTTCCTGTAACCCTGAAACAGGAATGTACTTGTTCCTATTTCCTCTTAGCCTTCCTAAATTTGTTTGCTTTTAATTTTACTTGCAACATAAGTAAAGACTTAAGACATGCTGCTGCTAGACATAAATCTGTGAACTAACTCAGGTGTCAGACAGATGTGGAAAAAAAATCTACTGGTAACACACTCAAACCAAATTTTTTCTGTAAACTTTTCATACTGTGGAAATGAATCCATGGTCATGGCTTATTGAAAAATAAAAGATGAAGTGTCATTAATTTAAGCAATATACAGAACTGTACAGAGTCCAACTGTAGAGCAGTCTGTGGATGGGAGCCACAGCAAGCATATACTTGACTATTTTTCATTCAAGTGTAATAATCTTTCTGGCAATCCTTCCTTGTTATCTTCATTGTGGTCCAAAAGTAATTTCCCATGGGCTTCAATAATGCCAAGCTGACTCAGGTTTTCCCAAACCACTTCCCTACAGTTACTTCTCCTCCAGCCCCTCCCAGATTTCTGCATTCCTCTCTTTCTGGAGAAGGACACCTTAATTTCATTCTGATACCCCAAATATTTATTTGTGATCATCAGCCGTCAGTTCACTGCACCTTGTCTCCTGGAGGGGGACCTCCCCAGAACATACACTTATACATGGTTGTAAGAGAAACAGGGAAGGAACAGTGGTGACAAAAGCAATATCCCAGAGTTTTCAAAAAGCAGTGACTTTTCCTCTACCTCTAACTTTGAACTCACCAAACATTTCCTCCTTTTCTTTCACCTTGTTTCAAGGCTAAAACCCCACTGCTACTAGACTTTGGAACCTAACACAGCAAAGTACCCTTTAAGTAACTTACGGGCAAGTACACACTGCAGCAGACTCCTCCAGCAGAAAACAGCTGAAGAATGTGCTGGGCACCAGTTTAGCTCACCAAGTTGGAGGTCACTGCACATAGAATCATAGCAGCTCACCAAGTTGGAGGTCACTGCACATAGAATCATAGCATAGTTAGGGTAGAAAGGACCTTAAGATCACCTAGTTCCAAACCCCCTGCCATTGGAAGGTACACCACACACTAGATCATGTCGCCCAAAGCTCTGTCCAACCTGGCCTTGAACACTGCCAGGGATGGGGCATTTACCACTTCCTTGGGCAATCTGTCCCAGTGCCTCACCACCCTTATAGTAAAGAACTTCTTCCTTATATATTTAAAAGGAAGAAGTTTCTCTTCAAGTGCTCAGCTACCAATTCAAATACCAATGGCATCCTTCTTCAACCAGGTCAGCTTTCATAAGCAGAACAGTAAATTCCCATGATCTCATACCCCTACTATTACTCAGAAAGCAACAAGTAAATGTGGCAAGTCAGCCATTTCATAAGCATTCTTTTGCATGTATTATTTATAGAAAGGTTAAGCTTATTGAGAAGCATGAGGTTTTAACCCAGCAGATATAATCAATATTTTAAAAGCTACCTTTACAGTTATCCCATGATAAAAATTGTCTCCACTTAAAAACACACAAGATCCAACAATATTTAAAAAATATTACTTTCAGGATTTAAAATTAACCACAAAAGCATCAGAGGGTTTGCAGGAATGATTGTAATTATTTCTGCAACCCTCCCAAAGGGAACAAAACCAAAAATAAATCTCCAGTCAAAAGGCACTGGGATGGGATGACAAGCACAGCAGTCTCCGGAAGAATTTTACAGTGTGACTGTTAAATCTTTTGGCATTTCCAAGACTAAAAAAATGGATCCAGCATGTATTTTATGTGCTGGATAGCAGTCAGAAACTACAACCAAGGTACTGATCTTGAGTTGATTTCCAATGAGTATCAAATACCCATCAAAAGCTTGTGGCAGCTACATCACAGCCTTTTTTCTGATTGAGCTGGGAAGCAAGTGACTGTATGATCGAAGGGTTCCATATTCTTTATTGTTACTATTTATATTTTTATTCTCCAAATTATGTTCTTCTTCATCCATTAAAATATTTTATTAAAGTAACCAAATATAGTCACTTCAAATGTAATTCATAGCCTCAATCAGAACTTGGACCAGGAAACAGACTACAGTCTTTCCAATGTTAACCACATGAGCTAAAGCAGGTCTTCATCACACTACAAAAAACAGCTGCCCTTGTATTTGTGGTAACAGCCGGTTACCGGCTGCAATACAGTGGGATCATTTGAGTGGAGCACCATTCCAGAGAGTGCTAATGGAGAAGGAGAGTATATTCATATCTTAGCCGGGCACAGAAACAGCCTTCACCAGGCAGAGGGTGATCCCATCACACCTAAATGATTATGGGTACCTTCTCTTAACAGTTTACACTGCTTTTAGGAGACTGTTAATGAAGAGGATGTGTTGAAAAGATACATCTGCGGGAAAGCTGTTCCACAACAGCTCATTACTGGTGTTGTTACATCTTTCTGCAGTACATCTGGTACAGGGCCATTGCCAAAGACAGAAAACAAAGGGAATTGAAACACTTATCCCATGCAAAACAGCCCATGCTTTGAACAGTTCTGATAAATCCTGTTTACTTGTTTTGACCAAGGAGTGGCTGCTGTTTTGCTCATCAAGTACATGTGAACAGAAGAACTTTGAGAGAAAGGGGTTCAAAGCAAGAACTAAATGTATGTCAGCCTGCTTATAAACCATAACAGGATGAAGGTTTACACTCTGTTTAAACACATTTCTAGACAAACCTGTTAGTGAGAATGGCCAGCCACATCAGCATTGCTGAATGTTTTAAAAGGCATGGTTTTGACATGATCCCAACTGCATCAAACTTGCTAAACCACGTGAGAAGACAAGGTGCCCGAATTCAGTTAGTCACCAGCACAACACAGACAAAGCCTCAGGGTACAGTTACACAGACCTCACACTAGGAGGTAAGGTAGGCTTCTGATTTACCAGCTACTGCACAGTACACTTTTCCTGCAGTTACACAGGGGAACCTACTCTCTACTTATCACACGTTCAGAAGCTCCCAGTGGTGGATACCATGGAAAAGCTAACAGCTTACAAAACACCCTTTAGCTCACCTCAGGAAAAACTTGTTCACGGAGCTGAACACTTATGCTACTCCACAGGTTCTTGCCCACAGAAAAGATACCTGCTTCTGGGCAGCACAAACAGTTCCTTAAGGGTGCAAATTCTGCTTAGCAGAAGCTGTACCGACCATTAAACTGCTATTTCTGGTGGTTTTGAATACAGCTGAATACCCCCAATGACTCCCACCTGTTACCTCACACCCTTCCAACCTTGCAAACTTTCTCCTTCACTAAAGACATCTTAACTAGGGAGCACTGAGGAACAAAAATCATTTTGTTGGATCTACTTAATTTAATAATTCAGTCTGTCCTATTAATGAAAGCACAAAGCACTTTTATATATATATAAAAAAGCATACATACATAAATAAAAAGCACTGCATAACAGAGCAGGGGGGAAGAAGGGGGTGATGTGCACAGAAGCAATATCCTGCTCAAATATCGAGCAGGATAAAAAATAAGGAAGTCCACTGAACTAACACCCTCACATTCAGAGTGAAACAAGGGCAATACAGCTGCCTCATCTTAAACCAGAACAGCATCATATGACTCAATGCTCAAAAAAAGTTTAGAGAATCACACATTTTCATACATCCTGCAGAAAAGAAGAGCCAAGTCACAGGATGTAATGTTCTCTGGAAAGAGATAATTTGTCTGGCTCTCCAAAAGCTGTCAGTCTCATTGCTGTGCTTTGATACCACACTACAAAATCCTGCTGGGTCACAAAATAAGTTTGAGTAGAGCTGATTCTAGGTAGAGACTGCATAGCATCTTATGCGACCAACAACTTCTCCCCATCCGACTGCACTGCTTCTCATTGTGGATATGACTTTGGAATCATTCAAACATGACCTTCCAAAATTCAAGGCACACATCTGAGGTACTGAGGGACAGAACTTTAGCACTTCAGTAACAATCTGAAAAGGTGAGAGAGGAAATCAAGTAACGCAAGAGACAACATTCACATTCAATACTTCAGTAATTACAGATCTGTGTTGATTAGGTGACAGCAGTAGATGCCTGCCTGCATAACAGACTCCTCTTCCCTTCCTTCCTACACTCAGTCCATGTACCCAAGTTAAAAAAGCAAGCACCAAGAGGGGAAGAAAGTCCAAGAAATGTATATTAAGAGCAGCACAGGAAGGGAGGGATGGATATTGTAAAGTGATGCAGGGAACAAGCGACATAAATACAGGCAGCATGATCACATACATCTGCAAGAACAAAAGAGATCAGAAAGACCATCAGAACCATTGAGAGAGTTGCAGGACATACCCAAAGCAAGTTTGAGTGCACCATATGAAATCTGTAGAACAGGACAGCAGGATGTACTGCTCTTTGTTAAAGAAACCTGGCTCTTGGTTAACCTTTTATTACAGCAAAGGACTTCCCTTGATCCCTCTGGGAAACAGGCAAACTGACTTCTGCAGTTTATAAAAAAACGGAGCGCGGCGGGGAGAGGGTTGGGATCAACCTGTTTATAACAGAAGTTAAATATAAACTTCTTTCTCAAAGATAAATCTCTCCTGACTACTAAACACATAATTAAATCCTGGTGTAATGCTGGAGCACAGTCAGGAGAACTCTGCACTAAGGAGCCGGCTGGCGATGCGTCCTCGCTCAGCCCTTTCAGCCACAGAGCAGAAAGTCACTTCTGTACAAACACACACACACACAAAATTCCAGAGTAGAAACTGAGACGAGTCACTGCTGCTATCAGCAGTGAACAGCAGCAGAGAAGTTGTCAGTTTGTATGGCAGGAGGGGGAGAAAGGAAAACAGAACAACCCCAAATCTTAATGAATTTTATTTTTTGGCTGCTCAGAGGTCAGACTAGAATGACACTACTGAAAACCAAACTCGTACCACGCTCTTGATTATGCTCCTGTACAAAACTCTTGCAATGATCAGAATTTAATCTAGAGTTGACATTCTTCACTAGTTGACTTTAAGTACCAGTACTTTCTCTCAGGAATCATACTTTTATCACAATATCTCTTTTTTCCAGTTGGAAGTGGAAAAACTGACCGATTCACATGAACAAAGGAAAACAAATCCAAGAGAAAAGTCCTTTAAAACCTTAAGTACCTCCACAGAAAAGACTGTCAATCCACAACACAAAAGTCAGAATGATAATCTGCATTCAGTAAGACCATGTCTACATGAAGCATTTGCTGTTTACACTGAGACAAAGCATATAGAAGACTATCACTGAGCCTGTAATAACACCTATTGAAACACTGCATCTACACATTCCTGCCAGGATTCTGAAATAACCACACAACATCCTGTGCAGGTATCATGCGCTGGGACATACTGCTGTTAAGCTGTGTGTTCCTGGATTCTCCTCCCTGTGGCGTACAGTGGAGTCAAACTGCAAAACCAGAACAATCCAAAACAGTTGTCTTGCTTCAAAGGGTATTAAAATGGGATAAGAAACAGCAAGAAAAAAAGGCCAACTGCAGTAGGGAAATTGGTTATTTGACCCCTACCTAGGTCTTGCCTTAGTCACCAGCAGATGTTTCAGTCCAGAAGGACAGAAGGATTTTGTCACTAATTATCTCACTGCACAGCCTTCATAGTGACCTAAACTTCTAACGCCTTACTTCTTCAGCAGTTGGTTATGTTCCTGGCCTTATGGACTTCCTGTGTTTTGTCACACCAAGTGTGAAGCAGGACTCAAAACTAACTGCAAATGATTTTATGCTGACCTCTTTATTACTCAGCTCCACCTCTCCATCAACATCACTATCATTTGCTTTTTCACTCCAGAACTTGTTATTTCTAGTCTTTTGATGTGTATTACATAGGTTCATATTTATCCATACATAGGATATTTATTCAGCTCACACAGTTTGAGTTCTCCGTGGTATTTCAGAAGTGTGGAGAAAAAACAATTCAAGCCCAGGTTACCTCAGATTCTATTGATGCAATATAGCAGGCAGAAAAAGATGACCAGAGAGTGATTCAAAGAATACCATCTGCCCAGGAAAAGCTCTTACTTTTTTTCATTCCCTACTACCTTATAATAAAAAGATCTTAGTCGAAACAGATGGCAGTAAAGTAAGACATTTTGCATACAAACTCCACTCTGGGCAATCCTGGATACACACTGCTCAGTGGCAGTGTGCTACTAATACCTCTGTGCTGTAAAACAGATTCAAGCAGTTCTTTAGATATAGCCATCTATATATTCAAGAACAGTCAGGGTGGGTAGTTGTACTGTTACTCTTTTCAAGCACATTCAGCCCTGTTATCATTCAGGTATGTCTGAGCTCCAAGAGAAACAGCATTAATATTTAATAGCTATAAAAGGTTATCTTCAGAAATAAACAATGGAGAGAACAAATTTCGATGATGTGACATTAATTTTTCAAAGGCAAAACTACAGTGACAGTCATTGTATTGACCAGTAGTCACACTTCTTCCAGAAATTCATCCCTGCTGCCAGTGTTATTAAACAGAACGCCACTTCCAGATCATCTAACAGCAACACACTGGGGTTGATACCATCCTCCCTTCATCCTTCACTCTGAGCACAACCACTGCACCCCCCAGAGCATGGGGCAGGTACTTGACAGTCATGCTGTGAGCTACTCCAGAAAGCAGAATCCGTAAACAGAGAACACCCAAACCCAGGCACCCTACCCCTTACAAATAAAAACCACCCCAACCAAACAATGATCAGCTTCCAGGTGGCCTAGCTCCATGAATGTGCTCATAGGAATGGGGAAGAGATCAGAAAGCTAAGGCCAGGATTGTGGCAGTCCCAATTTAGATCAGTTTAGACTGCTGAAACTCCACACCCAAAGATTACTTCAGCTGAAAAATGCTGGGAAATGACCCATGTCTTTTTATCTACTTGTGCTATTCTTTGCCAAACTCTGCTTTTCACTGTATAACGTTTTTTTTTTTTTAACTTCCTGAAAAGCTGAATATCTAGAGAAACAAGCAAGGAAGTTCCTGATAGAAATCACAAAATGGTAATCCTTGAAACTTCCCTAAATATACTGCTCAACAGAATCTGATTTCAGTTCACAAAATTCAAGCTGTGGTTAAACAGAGGTCTCAAAATAGCAAAGCTGAAGTTATTAGAAGGAAAAGATGGTATTCCAGTAAACCAAGCCATGTGTAAGACGAGGATAACAGAACTCCAGCAAAAGCTGAACATAAAACCACAGTAAAGTAAGCAAAGAAATTTTGAAGAGCAGCTTGTAAAAGGCATAAAGCTCATAGCTGAAATAGCTTTTATTATATCCAAAGAAACCACCCAGCTAAATAACAAAAGGGGCTTGTAAAAAAGTTGCAAATACAGCTCCACAAATGGATGCTAAGGGCTGATATCAAAAAGAAAGCGTAACTAACCTTAGCATTCACTTCAGAGAAGACTAAAAATATCCCAAAAACTTGTCTTGATAGCACGACTCTAAAGACCTTCCTCCAAGACTCAAGAAAAGGGGCTTTAAAACAAGCCACGAAATGAGTAATAAGGCAATACGACATGAATGTATTAACCCAAAATTATAAAGCACTGAAAAAATTAAACTGGTCAACTACTAAACGTGGTATGCCACTGGTACAACACCATTAGTCTTGCTGCAGGTTAGGCCTGAAGGGCAGTAAGGACAGGTCCAATTTCCACTCCAGGTATCATCATGGGGCCTAATCAACAAATACGCTCAATTACCTGACAAATAGGTAACAACAATAACGAAGTGTGAAGTACTGGACCTATGGCTAAATAGGATACCAGGGAAGTAGTGCCTCATAGACATTAGCATTCTGAGAGAATGAAGTGTGTGGATAAATGTAACAGTTAATGGAGCAGACCTGGACTTTCTCAAGCTCCCTCACAAAACGCTTTTACATATTTAGTTTACTGAACAACAGAACGTTTGATGAATTTCAGTGTGTGAAATAACATGAGGAAACTACAGCCTCACTGTACCTATGCAGCAAAGTATTTCAGCGTAGGTATTACCACTCAAAAATAAAATACTAAAAAGAGAAAGAAGAGATAGCTTGGAAGGAATATTAAACAAACACGCAAGCAAACAAAAAAAAGAATCAAAAAACTACTCAGAAAGAAAACAAAACGGAAAGTGTTCATCACTACAAATCCATGCTACCTTTGTATCACAAATAATGCCTTACAGTCCCAGTCACACAAATAAACGAATTAAAATCAAAATCCAATACAAAGTACATAGACAGAGACCTGCCTGCATACAATCCCGAGCAATGCGCTCCAGGTGACCCTGCTTGCGCAGGGAGGTAGAACTCCCGTGATGTCCGGTGGTCCCTTCCAACCTCAACCATTCTGTGATTCTTTGAAAGGTAACAAAGCCCAATAAAGTCATAATTTTTTATCCCATACAAAGAATTATTATACAGATTAAGATTTTTCCACTAAAAAAAAAGATTATAAAGCAGAAAAATTAGAGAAGTCTGTAAGTCACTAAAGGTATGAAGAAAATCAGTAATTCTTTCATACTGAACATTCTGGCAACATAAGAATGTGATCGTAAGGTCCTTTCTAACCCCAACTATTCTATGATTCCTCCATACAGTGTTTCATAAAACTGAAGAGCTCATAGACCAGCCATGGTGGTACAGAGGCCAAGAATACAAAAGCTATCAGACAGAGATTATGCAAACCCACAGCAGATACATCCTTTAGAAGGCATAAAAAAGCCCCCAGAGCCCAAGATGCAACCTCTGTTTGAGGAGCTCCCTGACCTGCCTTGATGTTAAAAGGTCACACAGTGTTTGTTCTGTTTCTGTTACACTTCCTGGAGCATCCACTACTGAATCCTATCCGTCCCAGCTTCTTGCTGTTACCCACTGCTGAGGTCTGCGCAGAACCACAAGTCCACCTCAGGCGTGGGAGAGGAGGACAGACACGCAGGTGCCTGTCAGGAGAACTGCTGGGAGATCTAGGTAAAGAAAGGAGACTTGAAGCAGTCACTACTGGCCACACCAACTGGAGACAGGCACAGGATATCTGACTGGGCAAGGCAGGACCACTGCCTCTCAAGAGCTTATCTCAGTGATAAGCTGCTGCTTATCAGACACATGTTTACAACTTCTTCACTCTGAAGTAGAAGTTTAGATGCAAAACTAAGTTTACAGAAGTTAAATAAAGCAATGGTTCTCCTGTGTTAAGCTTTTCTAGAAGACACGTTCAGCTCCAACAGCTTTAGGCTCTCTCTGCAACGGTGACTCTCCAAACCAGAACTATGAAGGGAAGCCATTTATATGATTATCCTGCCTTAACATAACGCACACTCCCGCGAGGAAAACTCTTTAGCATACCTCTAGTGTGAAGACCATCAAGTGGTCCCTCCTTTCCTGCAGAGAGCAGTAACTCCCAAACACGGTTTATCAGCGATGCTTCAGGTAAAGGGGACCACACCGGGAGGGCACGGGGCCTACGCGGTCTCCAGGAATCCCTGTGCCCTGGGCGCTCCCAGGCGCGCACCCACCCACCCTGCCGGAGCAGGCACAGGAGCAGGGCGCGGGCCGCGACCTCGCCCACCGCCACGGGCAGGCCCCCGGGTGGGTGCTCAGACGTGACACAGGGTGCCCGGCTCCTGCCCTGCCCCGTTCTCCTCTCCCCATTCCCCCGACCGCCAAACCCTGGCAGAGATCGGTGTTCTTCCCACGCCACACATACCCCATCACTACCCCCAGGCAGAGGCAAGCGTGCCCCTGTTCCCCGCCCCGCAGCAGTGATCTCTCCCTCACACTCCCCTCCAAGGCTGCCGCAGTCCCTCCCTACCCCTTACCGTAGCTCTGCCGGCGCGGCGGGCACCCCAGCGCCTCTACCCCGCCCGGCCCCCAGAGCACCACCAGGGCAGGGACCAGCCACAGTCGGAACCCCATGGTCCGGCCGCGGCTCCCTCCTGCACCGCCCGCTCCTTCCGTTCACATCCGGCAGGGGAAACTTCGCCCGCCCAGCGGCCCCTCACGCCGTGCCGTGCCGTGCCGTGCCGTGCCGTGCCGCGCCGTGCCGTGCCGCGCCGT
>JAOEHY010043328.1:17127-60331 GCA_025447955.1 Psilopsiagon aurifrons | reverse complement strand
TAAACTTCATCAGGTTGGCATCAGCCCACCTCACAAGTGTGTCAAGGTCCCTCTGGATGGCATTTCTTCCCTCCAGCATATTGACCAAACCACCCAGCTTGGTCATTGGCAAACTTGCTGAGGGTGCACTCAATCCCACTCTCCATGTTGACAAAGATGTTGAACAAGACCTGTCCCAACACCGATCCCTGAGGGATACCACTTGTTACTGGTCTCCAGCTGGACACTGAGCCATTGACCACAACTCTTTGCGTGCGGCCATCCTGCCAAGTGACTTTGCTAGATGACTTCAGTAGGTTTTACATAGTTTTCTTAGCAAAACAGGATTTGGGGTGCTTGGTACAAATAATGATGGGTCTGTGAGTCAGCGGTTCCCAAACAGCATGCCTTATTGCTATAAAAATACATGAAAACATACTGAAGTTACAGCTGCACAGTAGTGTACCAGTTAATATTTCCAGAATTAGCTTGATTTCTTCACTATAGGCTCCTCTAACAAAGATGATTGCAAGTGATGCACTTGGCAAAAATGGAGAACAACTCTCACCATCACCAACCCTTTTTGCCACACTGTGCATTAGTTAACCTGAAATACGCGAATAGCTATAGCATGATTAAAATTATTACTAAATTAACTTAAGGACAGACATAGTGCTTAAACCAGTACTGGATGTCTGTTTCTTGTCTCTAAAGATCAGAAGAGGCCAAACCACTGGTAAAGTTTCCAGTGGGACTGTTTTGAATTTCCAGCAATGTGCATTGATTGACTCCCAAAAACAGAGGTCATGTCTGCTTCCTTAGCAGCACTCACTCTATCTTCTCTAGATGTTAGTTCAGTTGATCCACTACTGCTTATAACTTATAGCATCCATAGCATCCTGTGGCAGGGTATTCCCTGTGGCAAGACTTCTCTTTGCAAAAACAATGTTGACAAAAACTAGGCTGGCCTGTCCCTAGCAAACCCTCTGTCTGGATACGCACTAATCCGTGCAGAGCAGGTGCCAGTTGTAATGGACAGGAGTTCTCACTTCTCCCTAGAAACATTTTCTAAAAAAAACATGCAAGATTTGACACAATCCACTCCTTAGATGCCAAGAATGTTTTAAACAAGAATTTACACCACAGTTAGAGTTTCAGTCATTGCATCCTCGAGTTTCTTGGATGAACAGAGAGAATCTGTTGAGAACCTATGTATTTTATATACTCTTAAATCATGACCCATTTTTCAAGTCACTGTCTCAGCTTTTTGAAACATACTGGATAGAAGGTCAATGGTGAAGTGTTCCAGCAGAGAAACGCAGACACAGGAAGGTTTTCATCTATGGCCTTATCTCCCAGTGCTGCTTTTATGCCCAGTTCAGTTGGTGGGTTTCAGAACCTCAGAACCCCCAAAGGCTTTTTGATTCATACAAACATATCATCATGTGTCCAGTACAAGAGCACTTTGGGAGTATGTTGAGGCTCAGTATTATAGAATCATAGAATCGTAGAATAGTTAGGGTTGGAAAGGACCTTAAGATCATCTAGTTCCAATTCTTAAGGTGTTCTTCCCTTCCCCCAGTCAGGAATTTGATCCATTTTATTAATGTGATTAGGGCTTAAACAAGGATACAATAAATGCACAGGCTATAATTAGAAATTAATAGGAAGTAGCATGTAGTGTGTTTTGGTGAGGAATAGCACAAGTACAGCACAGTGAATAAAAAAATAAGAAACAAAAGAATTGAATATGTACAGCCAGCAAAATGGTTTGCCATGTGTTGATAATAAAAGCTAGAGAAGCGCATAGACAGCTAACCGGACAGCTAACACTTGTCAGAAGAGTTCCTTTAAGAACAAGTATTTGATAAAAGAGGTTAACCCACAAACCAGAGTGATTCCCAAATTATACAGTTTAATAATTCACTTAGAAAGGAAGGTGGATATAGTGTCAGGCCCTGGGGGAGGATGGAGGATTACCTTTGTGTTGTGAATGTTTGAATAGTAAATGATGCCCTGAGGAAAAAGTCTTGATCTTTGTTATGAGCTACAGAGATAAGCAGAGTCCCACCCCACCTATGTAGGCTGCATAAAGCTGAGTATTTTCCCATGGGAATTATTGGAACCCCTATTACCTGTGGCTTTTGAACCTAAGTTGGGAGAAGTCCAGGGAAGTGCACTGTCTTGTAAGGAGTGTTCTTCTTTTGGGAGGAGGATGGAATGAATGAATTCATGTCTTCCACTTTCATGATAATCTGCAAAAAATTTCCTTTAAAGCACTTTGGGAGTTTCTCGAAGTAAAATAACTTCCAAAACATGGGAAAACCCCCAACAGCAAACCATCATCTGTGTTTGTGTAACACAGGGAATGTTTCATGTCTAGTATCACAGAACATGGGACCTAATAGCAAGAACAGATCTGCAAGAGTTAACAGACAAGAAGACTGGTGTACTTAGGTCTCCTCCATTTAAGTCTTCTCCTTCTTGCTGATTGAGACTGTTGTGATAAATGAGATCTGGCCTCTGATGGCATACCAGTTCAGTACTGTTCAAGGAAAAGCTGTAGAAGTTTCTAGAATTCCTCTCTTCCTCACCATTTTAATTTTGTTTTCTCCTCTGTTCTCTTTCATGTCTGTCTTTCACCAAGTCATCTGACTTAATCTCCTCTCTTTTATCTCCAGAGATGTTTTCTTTCCCATGCAGCTTTTCATTACTCGGAAGGCCTCGCCCTTATTGGTACTGTTTGTCACTTTCTAGATGTGTATAATAGCATTCCACATTAATGATCCAACTGGTTACAGGAGTAATAGTCTTTTTCCCGCTATTTCCTCTACCTCCTCAGCAAGACAGAAACTTGGCTACAACTCCTGAAATCTACATACTCCATTATTTTCTGAGTACAGGGAACTTCTGTGGTCTTCTGTGGTCTTCCAGAACTACACTAATACACTGCAAATGGACCAACTTAGCTTCTGTGCTGGTTTTGAAACCTGCTGTTACTATGGTATAAAGGAAAGCAGAGGGGCCAACACAAGAGAGTTTTTTAAAGAGAGAAGCAGCCTGAATTTGTTCTTCATAATTGTGCATATGTGTTTTCCATAATTATAATAGGACGTAATGCTTTTCTTCCCTGAAGCATATTAAAGGTAAGGGAGAGAATATACTCTTGTGAAGTTACTTCCTGTTACAGTCTTTAAAATCCACAACAAAATTATTTGGCCCTACTTTCTGACACAAAGTGGTCCTTGTTTCCTATGTCTGCCAGGAGATGGTGCTGCCAGTCTTCCTCTATCCCTTTCCAGCTCTTAGGAAAGGTGGCACATGTGTAAGTAACAGAGATACTTCAGCCACCTGGCTGGTGTACTTTTGTCATAAGGGGCGTCTTCAGGGAAACAGAAAAACACCTTTCCAGATATAAAGCTTCCTACTATCTTAGAACTGGACATACATATTTAAGATCCACAAGATGTCAATGACAAGGCCATTCAGATATTTTCCAGAGTTTTCTAGTGTTTCATGACAGGATGATGAATGTAAACCACTTTGTGATTTGTTGGGTAGTTTCACACCCACCATTCTCACCTTTACAGACATCTCTGGATGCATTCTGACAAGGTGGTTCAGACTTTCACAGGCATGCCAGCACTGTTCAGAGAACCAGAGCTTTGACACTGCTTTAAATGGAAGCAGGATGGGGGTTTAAATCTCATCCTACATCACTTTAGGCAATTTAGGCAGTTCTCTTAGCATCAGTGCTGTTGTGAGCAGGTCCTGCTTTCCCTGGTTCCACTGTGCACATTTCATAAAACTTTGCCTGGAAAGATCTTGTAGTAGGTCTTGCAATGGGGGGGACGACACACATTCTGTCCAGTTTGGTTATTGTGATAGCTTATTTTCAATTTTCAATCTAGTATTTGCACAAGAGTTACATTTATAAATATGTAGGCCCTAGAACTAATTTTGAATTGCTAGGTTTTGTTATATCCTGATTCTAAAATGCGTGCTGGTGATTTAGCATATCCTGCTGATTTCCCTTACCCCCAGAATAGATGTCACAGACACTGGTAGAAGCTAACATCATCTCTGGTAACAGTCTTCTGCTTTCCAGATTCATCAGGTGTTTTTATTGGTTCCCTTTTGTCTCCCAAGAAAAAGCTTCTCTGATTCGAAATATAATAGAAGCAAAGATACTCTTAAGTATTTGGTAAGACAAAATGTACTTCTTCTGGGCAGTAGTTTTGATCAGGCTCATGTATCTCCAGGAAGTATTGTTAAGGTAAAGGCAGCTAATGTGGAGCTTTGGAAAGTAATGAAATGTGGGCTAGTCTCCAGCTGTACTGTTTTGGTGTATGAGACACGGAGCGAACTGATTGCCTGCAGCCCAAGCAAAACCTGGCAGCTGGACAGCTGAGCATCTACTGAACTGCAAAAAACACCACAAATGGTGGAAATCTTAAATTATTAAATTTGCACACATTTGGGTTTGGAAAGATCAGCTGAGAATCTACCTTATGCTGACTGCTTTGGCCATATATTCTTCTGTATGTAAATGTGTATACGTACATACGTACAGTCCCTGCGTAGGCTTAGAACCGGAAGAGAAGCTTTAGAAGAGAAAAATAAAACTGTCTTGGGCAAACTCTGGAATCAGTATTCAGTGGCTTCACAAGGGGGGTTTATTCACATGAGTGAGAGTTGCAAAGTGGAACTCCTGTTTGTTTTTTTTCTCTCACAGGCCACACTGGCAATATGGGATTTGAGTGTAAATGGAGACTTAAACATGCTATGAAAAATTAATACATTGAATGCTGCACAATCTGCATTACAAAAAAAGCTCCAAAAACAAACAAACAAAACCAACCCCAAACCCCACTAGAAAAAGAGTGGGCTAGAAAGAGGCTGTGCTGGAATGGACTAATGCCTTTCAGGTTTTCTGACAGGATCTCAAATAAAGAGCAATTCATGGAATACATAAATTGTATTCCATGTATTATGTAGCATTAGACTGCTTATTATTTCTCATTATAGCTATAGTAGACTGCACTTGTGAATGTGGCGTCACTGAGAATTGCTTCAAAAGAGACAAATGCCTCAGCCAAGCAAATAACCTTCCTTGGGTTCCATGGTGAGAACAGGAGCCCCGAGCCTCTCGCAGAATCAGGTATTCTTGAAAAAATACTTGCTGTGATGGGATGTTACAGTAATTCTCCCCCTGTACAATGAGAAGCTGCACATCTGTCTTAATGTTCCTCTGGACACCATCTTAAAGCCTTGAAAGACGGAAAAGAGACAAGAGAAAACGTTCTGATCTTCTGCAGCGACCTGGTGGCTTTGCAGCAGAAGGTCAGGGCAGATTTACCCTAACTTGCACCACTTGCTGAATGAACCCATTTGCCCTGGAACTGGAGGAATGCTGCTGCAGCCTCAGTGTCAACAAGTTTATCAACCTGTTCAGGGATTTCATTCTCTTTAGTTATTTTTGACGCTGTCAACTAAGTAAGTTGTGAAGCATTACTGCTCCAGGCCAGGATTTACACTCTGAATACGTGTGACTGCACTGAGCAGGAAATCTGGATCGAGCTCCTCAGACAAAATAGTTTTGCTGACTGTGTGAGCGAGACTAAGAGAATATATTTGGAAGTCATTTATTTGCAAAGAAAAGTTTTCTAAATGCCTTGGGTCTATGAACACTATGCTAAAATGTTCCTGTGACCAGAATCTGCACATGCCACCAATTTCCAAAAGCAAAAGGGAATCTCTGTGAGCAGCCTGCATCAGGGACAGCAGTTCACCACTGCAAAATGGGCCTGCATGTGTCTTTGACTTGCAGCCAACCTACTGATGTCAGGTGTGGGAGCACCAGCTGGCTCACTTCATCCAGCAGCTGGGTTCAGGCTACCCACACTGGCCATCCTCATAGTGGAGCTTTGGTGCGGGAGCCACACTTGAACTGCTTAAGGCCCACATGTGACTCAGGAACCACCTCTCCATCAGCTAAGATTTTGACCATTATTTTATGTCTTTGATCTCTCATTTTCATGGTGCCTCGTTTCTGTCTCCACTGCAGGTATTTCAGTTCTGTATGCTGAAAATGTGACTCATACAGTTGCCATTCCCACCTAATTACACTCCTCTGTGATTTGCTCACTAGCTATATCTGATAAATGATGCACAAGAAGGAAGACAAAGAGAAGCATAGTTCCAAGGGATGCTTCTGCCTCAGGAGACTGCTGCTAGAAAGCATGTTCCCTTGCTACGCCTGGGCAGGATCTCATCCTTCTCCTGGCCTACTTGGAGAGGTTTGGTTGGAAGTATACTATGTGTAGTGACAGTAAAAAACCTAGAGGGATCTGTGTTCTGAGTCAGCAAATATGCTACTGAGCTATCTTAGTCACTAAGCTGCAACTTTGATTACACTTGTAACACAGCTGTGCCATCATAAGACACCTGAGAGCACTTTGGTGATTCTATAATCACAAGTGGTAGGCTAGGTCAGTAGTCTCCAGACAGTTTGGACCACTGGATTGTGGTCAACCCTCAAAACCTGTGGTATCCTGTCATTAAAATTCTACTTGAAAACATGTTTTCATATGGTTCTGCAGAGCCCATACCAGTGGCTCATGGGGCACAGTAAGGAAATCACTGGCCAAGATACTTCTTCAACAGTAAGTAACTCAGGTACCTCTACAGAAGTGGGGAAACCTTTGGCTAAGTCTGTTCACCTTTCTGTTTGTGAATTAGTTTTCCAATGGTAAACTGTGGATATTAATATACATTAAGTATGTAATATAACTGCTAAATACTTATAGTAATTATACAGCTGCTGACCTAAAGCACCAATTTAAAAGGACTTGGAAATAACCTGAAAAGAAGCACTGTGCTAGACCCATCCTTAACCAGTTACCTTAGAGACAAGAAATAATCTTCTTTATGAAAAGTGAGTTTGATACTTACACCTCCTGTTTCTCACAGGTGTTTCTAACAGTATGGGGCTGCATACTGTTAATGGTAAAACCTGGTAGGCAGGAAGTTTCTAAGGTCCCTAAAGCAGAAAGCACAGGCAGAGTTTATTGCAAATCTAGGACAGAAATTCAGTTATCACTCTTTTAATGGTTTTGATCTCATAAGAGTACTGCTTTATGTTTAACCAGGGATGCTAATATGGCTGTTTGTAAATGAAAATATTTCTGTACTTAAGGGAAAAGATAATAAAGGTAGTGTTTGAGTGGATGTCTGTTCTGAGCAAATGCCTGTTAGTTAAGATAGTAGGTAAACAGCATTGTAATGAAAGGACTCAAACTCTTTTGAAGTTGCTGAGGAAATATGTGACAAGTATCATCAAGAATGCAGTTCAAAGGATACCAGTTCCTATCTCTAAGGCACACACAGAAGGCCTGATTCTCATCTTACGTTACTTGTATACCCGGCTTTGGCTGAACCAAAGGTACTCTGCTGTCAGAAACTAGCAGTGGGTAACTGTTCCTGCTTTCTCTGGGATGATGAGAAAAGCTGACCCTGTGTGACCAGGGCAAAAAAGGACCCAGAAAGAGGCCATGAAAGATAAGGAAGTCAACAAGGTGACCAGTAAAACATTTGAGAGAAGAAACAACACTCTCTATTGCTATCAGAGATTTTGTTCTTGCAGTTGTTCCTCTGATATCATCTTCTCCTTTACCTTTCCTTTTCCCTTTGAGATTCACAAAAAACTGTTCCAATTTGACCAGTTAAATGGCACTGAATATGGGTTATCCTTGTATGTATTTATAATTAAACTGCACTGAACTTTTAGCTACATTCATAGTTTATTTCATTGTCTGGTTGGGCTTTTTCACCTGCAGAATCACAGAATGGTTTGGGTTGGAAGGGACTATAAAGATCATCTAGATCCACCCTCCCTGCCAAGACCAAGGGACCATAAAGATAATCTAGATCCACCCTCCCTGCCAAGACCAAGGGACCATAAAGATCATCTAGATCCACCCTCCCTGCCAAGACCAAGGGACCATAAAGATCATCTAGATCCACCTCCCTGCCCCATGGGCAGGGACACCTTCCACTAGACCAGATTGCTCCAAGCCCCATCCAACCTGTCCTTGAACACTGCCAAGGATGGGGCAGCCACAACTTCTCTGGGCAGCCTGTTCCAGTGTCTCACCATCCTCATAGTAAAGAACCAAATATTTAATCCAAATCTAATATTGTCTCTAAATCTCCCCTCTTTCAGTTTAAAGCCGTTTCCCCTTGTCCTATTACTACATGCCCTTGTAAAAAAATCCCTCTCCAGCTGGAGAATGTTTTTAAGAACACTTATTTGTGTCCTTCACATGTATAGGTAACAAAAAGGAGTGTAAGGTGTAAAGAGTTTCGCAGAATCAAAGTCTACATTTGTTCTGATTCCTCGGTTGTCTGGAAGACTCCCCAAAAGCAGGTGACTGAGAAAAATCAGACACAGGCAGTAACACTTGGGATGGAATACCATGGGCCTCCACTTACTTTTTACATGGGTGTTATTCTCAATACAGCTTCTTGGGCAGCAGTATCTACATAATGAGGACCCTAGACTCTTAAAACGATAGCCATCCTGGCTGGGTATCTTTGGTAGGATTACAGACTGGTTAGATATATGTACCAGCATAGACTCATAGAATAGTTAGGCTTGGAAAGGACCTTAAGATCATCTAGTTCCAACCCCCCTGCCATGAGCAGGGGCACCTCCCACTAAAGCATCTTCCAGCTGCATTTACAGAGGCCTTGCTGGAGGGGTCATTAGTAAGGTCAGTAGACTGCCCCCTTCAAATTAAACCATCCTTTTAGTCCGAAAGCCAGTTCTGTCTTTTGACAGCAAACATTGCTGAAGCCAGTGTTAGCAAGGATGTGTTGTTACTTTTTACTGATGCAATTATACTGAGATTAAAGAAAACATCAGTTTTCAGGACTTTTTACAAACACCGACATGGTTAGGACAAAATTAAGCCAGTTGAATTTTAGTGTGTTGCTGTTGGACATGTTTTCTCACTTACGACATCTGATAAAAATCCAGGTCTTTTTCCCTTGAGAATACAGATCATTTGCTTTTATTAGGATCTGAGTAATAGCAGTGTAAATCCCTGCTCTTCAGAATGCAATGATAGTTCACCAAAAATAAAACCACCACCACTGACTGTACAAGCATATTTGTAGTTAATTGTTTTTTGCAATAAGGGGTCAAAAATAGAAAGGATAGTATAAAAGTAAACGCAGGTAAGATCTTGAGAGAAAACCAGCTAAACTGCTGTTTATGTGAGATGAAGTAAGTATGGTGGCTGAGTTTTAACACAGGATAAGTCTAATGTGTCTGTTAGTGGATTACTGAGAACAACTGATTATGTTAATGTTATTAATGCTATGTAGAGTATTAGAACTATTTAGCATTAAGTGTGTTTCAAAGACAAGGCCCTGAGGAACCTATAACTTTGAAGTTGGACCTGCTCTGAGAGGAGAGTTGAACCAGGTGATTTTCTTAATGATTAATGCTCTAAATTTTGATTTAATGATTTTGAATTATTTTATTGCTCTAAAGCATTAGTGAAATGCTTTTATTAAAATACTTGCCCTATTAGTGTCTGACAGTATTGCCTAATGATAGAGACAGTGCAGGTGTGATGTTAAACTACAAAAAGTTATCAAGAAAGCATAAAAACCAAAACCAATGGCTGTATTTTATAAATGCGTGTGCAATTTGTGCAACATAGAGAAACAGTTTAAGTCTGAGGAGGTGTTTTTGTAAGATCTCTGTATGTACGTTACTTGTCTTGCTCCTATTATGCAAAGATATTGAATATATGACTCTAGGTAAACCTCAACAGGTTTTTATATTGTATGCATTCATTAGATTTTTGCATTGTTATTTTTACTATGCAAGCCTCTGGTATTTCCTAGAACTTAAACAATGCTCTACTGCTATTTAAAAGTTAAATTTACTTGAAGAATAGGTATTTAACTGGCTATTCCTGTGTGAGTCTACAAGAACATACAGAAAAAGGACTTTTATATATCTGTAAGTATTTATTCTTTTATTTCTGTTTTTCCAGACAACATGACTAGTAATTACTGTGTCAAATGTAGTTTCTAAATAGTCTTCACTTAAAATGCCATACTCAAAGTAATGTATTTGGTGCAAAATTTTAACTTTCACTGTATTTTTCTGTCCCTGTTTGAGTCTAGAAATGTGAGCTATGCAAAACTTACATACTTACAGCTGATGATGTGTAGTTTCTGGCATGGGTTCAGCCTAGGTCCTCACTAACCAAAAGTTGTTACCATCTGATTATAACAAATTTCCAAAATGAAATGAGTCAGTCTTCTGCAAGCAGACATGGTCTCATAAATATATATGTATATACAAATACAAATAAAAAGTATATAGAATGTAATATAGTATTTTTATAAGTAATTTTTTCACTCTATACACACCAGCACAACTGAAACTAATTGGCATACTACTTATCATTTTCCTACCCTTTTGCTTCCCATGAGTGTAATGCATCTTTTAGGTTATAATCTTAAAGTGGGTATTCCAAATATTCTTGGCTTCCCAACTGAAATTAATAGGAGTCTTGCCCTAGATTGTGTCATTTTAATCAGTTACACTTTTTTAGTAAACTAATTTTCTGTGGGTAATTATCAGATCAGATTGTATTCATCCCATATTCTCCCATTTCCTTGATTACAGGCATCAGTACTAGGACATTTCATTCTGGAACACTACAGAAACAGCCTCCCACACAATAAAGCACGGTAAGACTGAAAACAAGGTTTGTCTTTACCCCTAAACCCAACTGCAAAGGTAGGAAGCAATTGGATCATACAGAATACATGAAAATTGCAGCAAGACGCATATTTGCTTCTTGCATTCTTCCAGGGTGTCATTTGGATTGATGGTTCTGCTATGGATACCAATGTTCTTTTTTCAGTTAAGATCATAATTTTTGTATTTGAGATACAACTCTTCTTTTTATGCAATTTACTTTTGAGTCTTGGGAGCTTTCAGTACTGGAAAGTATTATTCCTAAAGAGACTTTTTATCATGCAGCCCTAATGAGTGTGAATCCAGTATCACTTACTTTAAGGCAACAATAAACATCGCAAGACCAGACCCAGAATCCAGTGCAAACCAGACAAATAAAACTGCCTTGAGTTTGACAAATGGAGGCACTCAAAAAGTCCTTGTACTTAGGTTTTTGTTATACAGCCACATCAGTCCAATGTAATTTGCATTGCCATGAGGAGGGGTGGTCCTCCTGGTCTCTTTTCCCATGCAGTTCTCTTGTTGCAGAACCAGGCTGTGTGTGTCACCACACGGTTGGGGAAGTCGTAGGTGAAAGGTGCTCATCTTCATATTTGGTTTTGCGTTCAGGATGCCTGATGCCAGCCGTTAGAGACAAGAATAAGTGAGACAGCAGCAGGTTTTGGAGGCAGTATGGATTTATGTTGGACTAAATTGACCACACAGCTATGGCCTCAGAAGGATCCCCCAGAGCATATATCTGTTGGAGAGCTGGTTATCAGCATACACAGCCCACACTGCCACTGGAGTTTTGTACCGCAGCAATTCCCACTTAATGAGATGGTCCTCAGACAGCACTGGCAGCAAGTATTAATCAGCACAGCCTTTGGGATGCTGCAATTTACAAGGGTCAGACCGATACATTTCATTCCACAATGTTGTTCAAAAGCAATGTGTAGTGTTTCTAAGCCAAATACCTTTGAAAAGAGAAAACAAGTAAACAAATCACTGACAGTGTGTGTTTTGGGAGTGGGTGGATGCACATGAATATGAAAACTAAGTGACAAGGGAGAAAACCAAATAAAAATACATCAAACTGCATCTTTTGTCTCAATGAAGTAGTTTTCTGAGGCAGTTTCTCTGAACAGCAACAATCTTTTTATTCCATTTGGAAAAGGAAAACATGGAAAAACTTCACAAGTCAAGGGAAAAAACAAGTAGCAACAGACAGGAAATATGCTGTTAAATGTACAAATTTGAAATTTTGGTCATTTCTTCCACAGAGGGCCCTCAGTAGCCACACATTCCTCATTTCTAAATGTTAAACTTTCTTCATTATCATAGTATTCTTCTTATTAACAATAAAATTTTTATAATCCATTTATTTATATTTATTAAGAGATCTTGAAGGTTTTTGTTTTTTTTTTCGCATTGTCTGTCGTGGAAATTGGGATCGCTTTGCACAGGAAAATATAGGAAGACGAATGCAGGGCATGGAAAACAGTTGAAATCCCTGCATCTTGTCCTTGTCTCTAGCTCCCCAGATAGCAGGGTGAAGAGTTTTTCCTTGGGCCCACACGAGGAGACGAGAGCTGATTACCAGTGCTAATGGAACAGAGGACTGGTCCCACCTTTCACATCCAAGTAAGCATCTATAAGGCATCTACTTCAGAAGGCTCCGCAAAACATTTTGTCCATAAGTCTGGACTACAAACCAGGTTTTCAGCATCCTGTAACACAAAATACCTACACAGAAAGACTGAAAGCCACAGCTGTTAAAAAAAAAAAAGAGCCACAAGAAAGTGGTCAGGAGAGATCGGGCACTGCACAGATGCTAGGTTTTTGCAGTAGTGGAAAGTACATGACATAAAGTTCCAGCAAGAAACATTCCACTCTCTGTTACAGAGAAGGAAATAAAACTTACATGAACTTCCAACAGCTCTTCCAAAATGGATCTGAAAGGCAAATTCCTCCTGGGCTTCAATTGCCTAGGTATTTATCTAGCATTTGCAGATCAGAGTTGTGAGAAATCTCGAGAGTAAACATCCACTTTCACACAATAAGGTAGCTTTGCATAGTTTCCATCAAAACAATTGGTCAATGTATTCTGCTTTTTAAAGTGGTTCATCTTATACACCCTCAACTCTCTTCACCTGGATCTAATTGAATTCCTGTAATCCATTCTCATCTTAATGCTGTGTTCAGGATTCTTTGGCATTTGGTATTGGATTTTGTTTGTAGGTGTGATGTGAATCACTTTAATGGAGAATGATCCAGATGGCATGTGTGTAGAAGGAATAAAACTTCATGTGCAAACTCAGCAGCGTGAGGTTATGATAACAACATGTATTTCAAGAATTACCCAATGATAATAATCTAAATGCTGATTCCAAAATTCTGAATGACCCAGAGAAGATCTGACACAGGAAGACCACAGGCTACCTGGCTGAGGGAGAGCAGGCAGTCTGCAAGAAGCACTCAGTGATGGCAAAGCAAAATTTGGCAAATAGTCATAAAAGATCTTACTTGCAAAAAACCCCAGTCCTTTGGATCATGACAGCCAGGTCATGACTGATATACAGACAGCTGCAAAAAGCCATCTTAACAGCAGTCTAACCAGCTCTGCAATGATTTCACACCTTGGTGTGAGTTGGCACAGCAAGTCCATGTCACTTGTGTATGAAGTATTAATGTAGAAGTAGTCAGCACAGTGCTGTGCTTCCAAAATCTTGTAGATGAGCTGTATGGAGTATTATTGAAACAGAGCATAGAGTCTATTACCCCTGCAACTGCTTCTTTGAGCTGTTCCTCACAAATCTTGCTTATGTTCACCCATCAGCTGCATCAAGCAGATGTCTCATGCAGCTGAGAAAGCAATTCTGAGTTCCAGGCAGAGCAGATGGCAAGTCAGTTTTAAAGGTTCCATTTAAAAGACTAACATAATGAAATAAGTCTATATGGCATTCAGTTAATCAGTGCCTGCAAGGTGATGGAATCAAGAATATTTGTTATGCTGGGAGATATGTTTTCCATCTTTTTTTATCCTTATTGTCAGTCATGTGCTTGCATGACTAGCTGGGGAATCAGAGACAGCTCTAATGGAAAAGAGAAATTAGGTCATCTGGTCCATCCTCACTGCCAGGGCATGACTGTTCCCTGCAGTGTATCACTTCCCACACAGTTATCTTTCCAACTGTCTTTTGTAAGATGGAAATGCAATTCAGAGTCCCATTTGGCTACAGCTACCAGAGCTTTTGTGGACTTTTTATTTGCACAAAAATGCTTATTGAGAGACTCAGAGCTAACAATTTTAACTACATTTCAAAGAAAAAAACCCCAAATCTCAGAATTTGAGTTTCAGTAAAAACTTTTTACTAGAAAAATTGTGCAGTATTTGGGATAACCTGGGACACTGTTTTCATTCAGACAGGAAATCATTTCTATGACTCATTTCTACAAATTAAACAATAGGTTTCCTGCTAAAAAAAAATTCAACAACTAGTTCAGCAAGTAGTTTAGGAAGCAGCCAATACTCATGATACTGTGAGCAGACTCTCATCAGGAGACTCAGCACTACTGCTAGCTGACTGTAGATATTCTATTCCAGGTTGCCTTGATAAATTACGCCAAGTGTTTGGATCCTTGTCCTTCAGCACAGCATCTCTATGTGCAAGCACTCAGACTGTACGGGGCAGGACTGGTTTATTAAGGAAAAAAATGAGTGAACACAAATAGAAACGCAGTGATAGAACTAATTGCACGTAAGGAAATGGCAAACTACTTCCCTTTTAGCAGTTTTAGGATTACTTCCATGCTGCCTGCAAACAAGAAGCCCCATTGTTTACTCCTTGACTACACTCATCAAGTAAGTCCAATGGTTTGAATTAGTCCAAATATTTCCTTAAGGTTGATCTCCTTTCCCAAAGGAGCCATCTGCTTTGTTTTAACCAGGCAGTGCCACCATGTAGTTTGGTTTAAGGATTCACTTTCTTTAGGCAGAGAATCTCCAAACTTTGTTCATCTTTGTGTTTCCTTTTGCCAACAACTTCTTATCCTTCTCTGCCTTCGCATCCTTATCTACATCAGTTCGTGTAGCGATATTTTTAGACCATCATCCTTCACTGGAGAATTTTGTTTGCATTGTACCCCGCAACAGCATTTTCCCTGGAGAAGACAGAAGAGCATTTGAGGAACTCCAGTAGAAATGCAGCAGTTCAGAAATACGCTCATCATGACAAACTGAGTAATTTGTTCTATAGAACTCTGGAAAGATCACAACCATTACAACCTCAAGTACAAGTGTTTTTTAGGTCCCACGAGAGAAGCCATGAGATTTTCTTGGTGAAAGATGGCTTTTCTCCATCTCCAACAGGAGAAGAAAAATATTCTCAGATGCTTCTAAATTCAGGAATTACAAAGGTTACTCCCCACAGTTGCCTTATTAGATCTACAAATTAATCCACATTGCTTTTCCTTTTGTCTCCAACAAATTAGACTCAAGACTACAAAGAGATGGCAAGGTTATTCCACCTCTACTAAAAACCCAGAAGTCATTATCAAGCTCTTATCATGCACGTGCATGAGACCACTCTGCATGTCATTCTTTTATATAAGTAATTCTTGACCTTGTGTTAAGTTAAATGGGCTTTAGTTAGCACGTCAGGTGTGAGTTCCTAGGGACATGACTTTTCTGCATGCTTCTGTATGTAATGCTCTCCACAGCATAGCTGTGAAACTTCACTGTAATAAAACACACTACATTATAGCACTTTTGTGGGTATTCCCCACAAAATGTTTCAGTATTACAAATCCACTGAACAGTTTGTTCTCGTTTTCATTATTTTTCTTGTGGCACTCTTGCATTTTAGAGATTTATTACTCAGTAATGAGGCCTACCTAGTTGTCTTGACAACTGAAATTTACAAAGTAAAGGAATAAAGTATGAAGTTCCAGGATGCTGATACTGATACCATTTTTGTGTCTGCCTGGAAAAAAATACTGTTACATGTGGAAGGCTTGAGCACCTTTGAAAAACTGGAGCATCTTTAATAAGAACAATCCATCCTTTTTCCTCCAGTTCTAATTGGACAAAAATAGTATTTGCAGTTGACCCATCAATCAAGACAGATGGGCAAGCAGCATTTCCTGCCAATGACTAACAACTTTTATCTTTTAAGACAGTAAAGTAACAAGTGACCTCCTTTTAAAAGGAGCAGCAATTTGGAAAAGAAAGTATGTTACTTGTTGCAAATGTCAATGACCGTGCTGTTAAAGATCATTCTGTTAAGCAACTGAGAATTTAGATTCCCCCTTTCTCAGCTCTTTTTTCCCTTTGAAATATAGATGTACACACACCAAACCAAAATGCTCCCCTTACCAGCCAAATAATCATTGATAAAATACAAATCTAACTATTGCAGACTATCTAGAAACAGAATCCCAACTAAAATCAGCAAAACCCTGAGCCAAAGGATGTGCTGCGTTAGGACCTGTTACTGTTACAGATATACCAAAGCTATGCAATTCCCACCATCCCCACCTACCACAGAAGGTTCCTGGAGCACACTGATTATTGATCCAAAGTTTCTCTCTGTGCAGATCTCCTGACAGCAGAATGCTCACTGGATTTTAGCCAGCAGGCAGCACTGACACAAAAACTACTGTGTATAAACTGCCTAGGAGTAAGCTATTTGGATTTCTAGCTATCAGCAGGTTGAGGACCTGGAACTGGCTTCCAGTAGCAAAGGAGGAAAAGAATCTAAATATAAGGCTTGATAAAGCTGCTGCGTAGTGCCTCTGATGGGACTGAGTGGGATGTGATGATCTAGGGGGTCTCCTCCAGTCTTATTTAAAGTACATAAACCGCAGCATATGTTGTCCCACTTTGAAGCTAAAGTCTTTGCTTGGTGTTGGCACACTTAAGGCTTTCTTCTCCATAGGAACCATTTATTATTCTTTCTATAAATATAGAAATTATTAAATAAGTTATCAGAGCTACTAATTTTGAACCACATTCCACAACTCCACCAGAGGTGACCGTGCACACTTGATACAGAACAGCACAAGTGTATTGTCTCATTGCTTGTAGAAGAATGGAGCACCACATATGCGGAGCTACAAACCTCTTTTCAGCCTTGTCCACAGAAGAGATCTGTGATCTGAAGGCTGAATGTGCAAGGTTCCTCTGCACATCCCTGCATCACTGTTTTAAATGACAATGTATTTTAAGCTCTTTCAACTTCAGAGGTAATAAGAGACAGCAGTGTTCACATTCAGTACTGCTCTGACCTGTGGGCTCTCTTCGTTTTGTTATTCTTTTGCCTTACACTGCACTTTCAGTAGTGATCATCTAACTGATCTCACACACTTTGCACCTGAGAGCAGAGGCCATCCCCTCCCTACAAGTACTCTCAAGGTGCAAGAGACAAGAACCATCTGTGCCTTCAAGAACAGCATCTTGTCACCAACATATAGCATGCCCAGCCCTTGCTCCAGATCCTTAGAAGGACAGGATGGGAAGGAAGGGCAAGGAACAGAGCAGAAGAGTAACTGGAATGTTAGAAACACATTTGTATGAACACAAGTTTTACAGCAGAGTAGTTCTGAACTCAGTTGGTAAGTAAGTAGAGTGGGCCTAGCAAAAGCCATCATTTTGTTTCCCACTGAGCATACTGGAGCTGTCACAGATGGGATAAAAATTGAGGGAAGGGACAAAATGGAATAGCAAAACTGCTACGGAATAGCAGTTAAATTGCCTCTAGCTGCAACTACCATACACAAACTTTCTCAGCAATGCTGAGTTACTCCTGTTCCACTGATAGAAACATCAACCATCTCTCAAGCACAAAGCTTAACAGCAACAAAGCGGCATAAGAGCAATAGGGTTTCTTTCCACTTGACACAGTATTTACTGAGCACTAACATCTATTTAATACATTTTGGCATAGCTACATATTAACAAATATACATACTTTGGACCCACAAAATAAAGACATAGTTTGCATGGGTACCGCTAAACTGATGCCGATAGCCTAAAATCATACTGAAGACCTGACCTATGAAAATTAAGTTACATTCTCAAGGTCCTGTAGTTAAACTGATTAATTCTAACACTAAAAGTGAATTAAGTAATGAGTAAATGTTCACCAGCTACTGGCACCTCCAAAATCAGATAGCAAGATCTTATTCAGACTATTTATTCCAATCAAATTAGCTGTATAAATGGAATTTAAACCACCTGTATACTGAAACTACGGCAATTACGCTAATGGGACAAAACCAGGTTTTAATGGCAGTCTGGATTTTTCAGAAGGGATGAGAGAGCAGCAAATCCTTGATCCTTCCAGTTTATAAACCAGCCACAAAGCATTCTGCTGCTGCCCAGTTCACACTGGTGAAAACTGTTCTGCATGTAGAAACGCAAAACACAAGTTATCTTGTAATCTAAACTTAATTAGGCGGATTCATGTACCCTGTACTACAGAAGCCATAGTATCTCTTACACATGCACAAAATCTCTTTGGAAGACTGAGTTATGTGAAGAATGTTGTAATGTACAGCTTTGTTACTGCTGTCACTGCTGAGACCAAACTTTATTGCTCCCTGGCCGTAACACATCAGTTTTCTTGACATTTAAGTAATTTAGAGTACAGAAACAAATCTTTCTTCTCCCTCTCCTTTTCCTCCCCCTTACAGGGCCATAATGAGCCCCTTTTATTGTTTTCAACAGATTTACAACAAATCTGAAATACCCCACATCTGCTCAGCAATAACAAGATCAGCAACCACATGCAATTTGAATGCAAGGCCTAAACCCCCACCCTTCTCCCCCCAAGCAGCTTTTACAAACTGTCCTTTTGTTTCCAAAGTAGAGGGATTTTACAATTACGATGACCACAAGAGCAGGAATGAGGATTTAACTAAGTGAAGAGATGGACAACCAAGAATATCATTTGCAATAAGAGCTTATGAGCCACTTCTAATGGCATTTACAGAATCTCAGCTTGGGAATTTTTGCACTCATACCCGCTCACAGATCCTATGCTGCAGACAAGCTTCCCTTACACAGGCTTGCACAGACAGAAATGTGAGTTTTTAATTACTTGATCACCTAGTTTGAGGCTACACTTTGTTAACCAGATATACTTGGGTCTGTTTATCGATTTAAGGATTCTGGCAGAAGATGGCAAAGGCATTCCTCTAGCAACTTGGAGTCTTCACAGCGTAGTGGAAAATATCATGGCAGTAATCCAAAGCTGGTACTAACATTTCACCCTTCCCACACTGGCATTTTATTCATCTGAAAGCTGGCCAACCTGTAATTGCTGGTGCTTTCAGCAGTCGTGTCATCTAGCTACACTCACACAAAGGAGGGCAGCTAGTTCTTGTTACAGAGTCTGGGATGGCAGTCGCAAAAATGGGATCTCAAGTGTGCCATGTGCTAGTAATGCTGGGAATACATTTCAGTTTGTGCTTTTTCTATATATGATGACTGCCCTCTTGGTCTGATAGGGAAGATAATTTTAGGTGGCAGGAGGCTACTTCTCAGACATATTCAGGACACTAATATTACTTTGAAAACCACATTAACACTTAAAACATCAGCATATTTTGTGTGCTCACGTGAATTCTTATATCCCAAATCAATATTCCTACTGACGTTTTTTTTTTTTTCTGTTGTGTGTCTGTGTATCTAGTCAAAAGCTTTCACCTTCCCCCCACAAAAAAGCACCTCCACAACCCCAAACTTACTGTGGTCTCCCTACACTGCTTTGTACCACATGAAAAAAAGTCAGGTGCAAAGCAGCAAGTGTTCTGTTTTACAGAATCATAAAGGAATTTTCCTCCTGGCATAACAAGGAGCCTGCCATCACACAGAGAATGCTGCAACTAGCCTCAGAGGAGGAAAAGAAAACCCTGTGTTTGTTGACATTACTCATTTCAACAAAGACCCTGAAAAATCACAAACCTCCATGTTTGCTTCTCAACTGAGTTGTAACACAAACACTTCAAAAGACCGTGACTTAGCATGAAGTACCATCTCTAATATCATCACCCAACCAGCAGAAGAGTAAGGACTCTCTTTTAATATTCTGAAAATACCAAGAAGTTGAAATTATTAATGCAGTACTGGTGAAGTTTGTTGTAGAGGTTAAGACAGTAACTCTGTCCCACAGGATTTACTGTATAGAACCATATTCAGCATATGAAGATCCAATCTTTAACACAACCAGACACCATTGGTTTACAAAGTGTCTTAGATGGCATTGTCAGTTGTACATCTGGCTTGCAAAGGGTAAGCACGGTCTGGGACTCAGGAGTGTTGATCTGCTCACTGTTTCCTCAGGCCTGGGGCAGGTACTCTTACGTAAGGTAGAGCAGCATTCAAGTACATGGAAATTATCTTCAGGAGCTGGAAACCATGTTACTGCATGTGTGTGCCTTCTCAGCTGGAGTGTTGTACTAATAATGGGGTTTACCTGGGAGGGGGGCACTAGTCAAAAACATTTAAAGAATTTCAGTCTATTCCTTTTTTATACCATCATCCTATCCCCTTTCATTCCCCCTCCCCACCTCTCCAAAACATACAGTCACCCAAATTCTGGAAGTAACAGCATGAGGAAAGGTGATGCTGTATTCATTATTATTGAAGTTCAAGAGCTGATGTTGCAGTTTCAGGACTTTCTCTTATGTAAAATGTACATGCAATGAACAGAAGACTGCCAGAATTTGCCCAGCTTGCCAGACATTAGAAAGAGCAGTTAATAAATCAAGCTACACTCTAGATACAAGGCCCAGATACTGTTCCGGTACAGAAAACTGACAGCTTTCTCCTGACAAGCTGCAAAAGGAAGGGAACAAGAGAACAGCATTAGCTGACAATGTAGTGTGAGCAAAGACAGCATTCCAGAAGACAGCAAAGCAAGCAGCTCTTAAATGAGCAGATACAGCTGACTGGTAACACGTCAGTAACAAAACGTCTTCACTAGAGAATGAGAGCGTTTAGGAGCTGAATACCTTTATGAAACAAATAAAGGATCAGTAACAAATGCATAGGGGAGGGGAAGAAATTATGAAACCAAAACACCAATTAAGAAGCATATGAGTTTATGTAGAATCCTGCCACACAATACTTTGACAGCAATTCAAAGTGACTGCATGAAAAAAAGTGGATTTGATACAATTATTTTTTAAAGCAATGCATGTCAATTGAAGCACATAACCCAAACAGTTTTATTGTAGGAACACTCATTGTGCACACTCAAAGCATGAACAAAAACATGGAAGGTGGAAGATGTACCATTGGAAGCCTGCAAGGTCTAGTTGTATGTCCCTTTTTGTAACACCATATCCTGTCTAGCCAGGACACTCACAGGAGTTAAATACTTTCAAAAACCCACCAACATGGGAAAACAAGAGGTAGAGGTTTAGGAAAAAACTCTGCAGTGATCTAGGGGACAAAGGAGAAACAAGAAATAAAAGAAGTGAAGTATTATTACAAAAAGCTCCAAAACCTGGGGGAAACAGTAATACTAAACACATCCTAGTAACAACAGAAAGCAGATTATGACATGGCAGTACACAAGCTAGCTTTCTAGAGCAGGACAAACTCCCTTGCATTACTAAAGGTGTAGCTGGAATACTGTAATAATAATGATGACCATCAATGAAAAAAAAAAAAACCAGGAAGAATGATCAGAGAATTCCAAGAGATTACAAAAAGTAAATAATTTAGATGAGAAGATTTGCAAGCCATGAAAGCATATCAAGGAATTGACTGTGTTTTCTTAGGTCATTAATAAGGTGAAGCCATTAACTCCAGCAGATTTAGTTACCAGGAAGTCCACATGTCAGGTTAACTATTATCCAGGATATTTTCAGAAAACGAGTTCATTTAAGAGCAGACTTTTTAAAAGTATGCACTAAATTTGAGAAAGACTTCTAGCAGAAGATACCTACATTTCAGTTTAGCCCTTGGGTGATTACATGGAATTGTTACAAGCCAACAGTAAGTGGTTTATAAAATGTAATTTTATTTAATGTTACTTTGCTGTTACAGAGGGCATAACATTTTCACAAGGCTTTTTTGGGACTACAATCAATGATTAGCAACACACAATAGTGGTCCAAACTCTCTAAGTAACAATCACTGGACAAACTTGACACCTTCTCACATGTGCACAAACCTGCATGGAAAAGTACTAAATTTTAGACTTGGACATGTGAACTTCAATTGGTTTTCCCATTCCAGTGTATTAAGAAATGACATGCACTTTAGTCTGCCAAAAAGCACTGCCTGTACTCCGGCAGTAACATGCTGCTTCTAATACATCATACTAAAGTGAATACCAGAACTACAAAGGCAGGAGTGTAAGTGAACTTTCATTGGGAAGGGATATAGACTTAAACAGCAGCAACTGAAGATTAAGAGAAGCCCCTGTTTTCGATCACACACGCTTCTTTATTACATGATACAAGAAGCAACTTAATTTTTTTCCAAACTAGAAATGCTCAGCTTGATCTGGCCCAATACTTCCATATTCTTACTGAAAAGAATGCACAGTAACATGTGAAAGTCAATTATGAAAGGAAACCCTGCAGAGTAAGAAGGGAAGATGGAGAATTAAAAGCTATGTGGAACACTCTTCAGTTGCAATTAACTACATTTTCATATCTTACTGTAATACAAAACACAGTCAACTGGCAGGAACTGGTTCAGATTTGTTTTTAAATACCAGGTACACTTTAGTCCGCTACATAAGTGTTTGGAAGTTACTTATGTTTATATGAAATGAAGCTATTAATACTTTTCTACAGCAGTAACCGCACACCAGGAAGGCCAGGACAAACACAAATCAAGGAATGGAGTTTTCCCAAAGCTGCAGTGTGAAAAGACTATAAATTGATTTCCATACACATGGATGGGTTTTCTTTGCTATAGGAAATCCAAGTGGAGCTATAAGGAATGGAGACGTGTAAAAAGGTTTCTTGAGAAGGAAAGGGAGAATGATGCCCCATGTGCAGTTTAGTTTTCTGCACCTTCTGCAGCATCACATTCTTCTCCTGCACTGTCTGATGTCCATAACTAAAAAAAAAAGAAAAACAGTGTCAGCTTTCCAAAGCACAGCTTTAATTCCAAAAAGGGACGACTACTGACTGTCAGGAACCGTAATGTATTGGACTCAAAAGTACAGTCTACCAAGAACCAGTGCACTGGAGCTGTACAACCCTGGCTTACAGTGTGTGCTCAAAGAGGGGCAACTGGAAATAGTTCCTGGGCCCAGAGCACACCTAGCTATGCACCCCAGATGCTGGAGGCAGAGCAGTGTTCTGAACAGGTCCAGACTTTGTGCTTAATAGTGAGCTAGGTCATCGATCTCACACCACTCAACAAGTCTGAACACTCACTTCATGAATCATATTGATTTCAAAAGCAGCGGTCTGAATCCTGAAAGTGAAGATTACCATTTTTGTTACTGAAGCTAAGCATTTTATAGTGCTAATAAAAGACATTCCTACCAAAGGAGTACTGCAAAATAACACATTGCTGGAATTTTAAATGAAGGGAATATCCTGAGGATATCCCCTAGAAAGTTGCCTTAGTTACATATTTTAATAGAATTCAGTGGTTCCAATAGGCACTTTTCTTAAGCGGGAAGTCATTATAAAACATACTGAAACATTAACTGTTTTTATTCTTAACACAGTGAAATTCCATATCTTTAAATGAAAATTGGGAAAACAAATATAGTTGCGCTGGAGGTAAAACAGGAAAGTCTGAGCAAGAACTCCTGACACACCACAGAATACTATATTTTGACTTCTCATCCATTACCTTGTACACGCTGAATACACCTTCTCCCCTTCACTGAAAAGGCCAACAAAGAACGAAGAACCTGTGCTTTCCAAGTTGTTATTCTAGATTATACAGCATGAAGATGGTGACATCATTTTACACTACATTCAAACTGAGTTATGAAAAGGGACAGTAAGGTAAATAGCCCAACTCAGTGTTACGTTTTGCCCTATAATGGAATAAGGACTGTGTTTCATCACAAATTCAGTCTAACTAAGCAAATACATAGTTACAGAACCAGATAGCAAATAAAAAAATCAACTTACTGTTAGGTTGTCTCTAAGCAACTGCATGATGAGAGTACTGTCTTTGTATGAGTCTTCGTTCAGTGTATCAAGTTCTGCAATAGCCTCATCAAACGCCTAGAATGATTAAACCATCTTTATTCTATTAACCGATCATTAAGCAAACAGAAGCTAAACCTATCAGTAAAACCAGGAACATTAGAAGTTAATGATCTGCATTGCTGTGTTTGAAACAGAAGCATAATAAAGGCATAAACACTTGCTGTGTCGCTGAAAATCTAAGTCATATTGTAAATACCTGCTTTATCCCTTTAATCCCACTAACAATGTGAGCTTGGGAACCAGATACATTAAATAGGATCATTTCTTGCATAAATACTAGGAAATAATAATTCATATTATTTTAAGTAAAAACTCTTTTCTACTGTCCCTGTAGGCATAAAGAAGAAAAAAAGTCACTTACCGTCTTTGCCAGTGTGCAGGCAAGCTCAGGATTGTTGAGAATCTCATAATAAAATACAGAGAAGTTAAGAGCTAGACCCAAGCGAATCGGATGTGTTGGCTGCATCTCCTTCTTGCTGATATCAAATGCCTCCTGATAAGCTCCCTGTGAGTTTTCTATTGTTTCTGTGAAAAGAATGAGAAACATTAAGGGCTTCATTTATTTGTTTGGTTTTGTGGGGGGGAACTGGTTGGGGTTTTTTGAAGATATTTAAAGTACTCCATCAGTAAGAGACTGAACAGTCCTCCATAAGCCTGCTTTTAGTGAAACACTGCACTTACTTTAATCAAGGTAATGATTGTAAATCCATTTTAAGTACTGCTGCCACACTGATAGAACACAGGGAGCAAATTACTACAGAGCAAAGGTATTCAAGAGACAGGTGAACACACAGAAGTTAGTCAATACAGACATCCAAGATGACTGTATCACCTCAATGGCTTTTGATACTTTAGATACCAAAATAAAACCCAACCCAAAAGTGCATCACTTCTTCTACAGAAGATCTGCTTCATTCTTTGCATAGGATGGATGTGCTAGTTTAAGTTGGCTGTGCACATTAAAAGTGGCTACTCTCTGCAGGGCCTTACTTCTTCTTGCAGAAATTTGGAAGGCATGTACTGCATGTTCCTGGAAAAATCTGAAAGTCTGCCTCCAAAAACTGGGTGTAGGCAGGTCAAGATAAAAAAATAACAAGGTTGTGCCCAAAATAGTTGGGAGAAACACCATACAGAAAAAAGGTTACCAGGCTAGAGTGAGTACTTTAAGAGTGCTACTGTTTGAGTTCTCTTCCAATAGACAACCAGACGTCCCCAACCATGCCTGCAGAATGGAAGGACACTGCAGGAAGAGGAAGGCCATTGTTGGAACTCAGAATACAGCCCTCTGAGGGAGATAATACCATAACTGCTCTAGAAATGCTGTAGAAAATAGGTTGGTAGGTAAAATCTGTTAAATATTCAAAGGAGTCAAAACAGACTTGGGGTTTTCAGATTCAGGCTGCAATGAGTGCTAATGGACTATTAATTTGTTGAGAACAGGTGGAAAAAAGGCAAAAGAACTAACAGAAAGTAAATTAGCTTATAAGTCCATAAAATATATTTGAAGCTGAGAAAATAAACAGATGCTTAGAAGCAGAACATCAGAAAAGCTTCAAATGAAACACCTAGAAGCTTGTGAGAAGTCAAGCACAGAATGTATGCACAGTAACACACATAAGCTCTAACTTCCCAGCAAAACACCAAGATCTGATAATAAGGTTATCAATCAGTGTCTCTTCCACAGTAAGTACCCCTGTCAACATGCGTATCACTTTAAACAAGTCTTTTTAGCCAAGATAAGCTGGGATTTCTCTGCTCAGACAAGCCCATAGATCTGTAACTGCTGCTAGAGACAAAGCATAAATCAGATTATCTTTGTGAAAGCTAAAGACAAGTTGTCTCTGCTCCAGTTGGACCTGCTGCGGTCATTTGAATCAAGCAAAAGGTTAAGAATTTCTGAATGCAACTTGTTAATACATAAGAATTTCTGAATGCAACTTGTTAATACAAAGATTTTTATTCCATTTTGTCTATTTTCATCTCTCAACTTAACTGCTCCTACAATACAAGGAGGCTAACAAAGCCTTTATTGAAGTGACAATCAGCCCAGTCCTCCCACTTTGCAATTCAATTGGTTTAAACTAGCTACCACTGTCAGATGCCAACCATGCCCAGCCCAAAGGAACAGTCACTTCGGCCTCATCCTGCTCTAACAGACCATTTACTTTGTGTCATGGCATCACTCCAGGGCTAATTTTAGTTTAGTTATGTAGAAACGTATCACTAGCTTAGGCCATACCGAGAGTTTGAAATCACAACAGCATCTGGGCACCTTGCAAGACAGTTCTAATACATCCTCTGAACAGAGTTAAAATCCTTTCCAGAAAAGTTTCCTGAGGTACTCAGAACCACCTATGCACATGTTCTAACTTCTAGGAATGTTCTGCATTCTTAGAATGCCCGGTATGAAGTGACAGTACCAACTGTGAAGATTTCCAGGCCTTTTCTGCTGGATCCAAAAGAGCAAACTAAAGTTACAGGGACAGTGTTATCCCTGTGAACATCCACCATTTCAGAGTGCAGCTCACACTTCTTTGGGTAGTGTACTGACCTAGTAATTTTGTTGCTTCTTTATAGACTAAGGTGACTACAATGAAGTCTGCCTCACACTGAAATGGTCAAAACTAACAGATTAACTCCATCAAGGAGTTAAAAATGTTGCAGAGCTCTGTTAACTTTTCCTCACCAACTTTATTTTAGTAAAGAAATACAAACAAAATTAAATGTTAGCAGACCTTCACCTAAATTATTTTCCAGAAGCTCTGAACAAGCATTATGGAACAACTATCCAGAAATTTAGGGTAGGACAGGAACACCAACTAGAATTCCCTGACATACCGTGCTCAAAGTCTATTCAGAATTTAACTGTCTGTATGAACATTGAAGATTTCCAACTGAAACACAGTTGTTCCCACTCAGCTAACCCAAGTGAATTCACAATACGATATTGGCATATGGACTTCATTTACTGCTCCCTCACCCATGGCCCAAACCCGACATTGGTCAGCTTTTAAAGACTCAAAAACCATGAGGTACTTACGTTTTCTGTCATCACCACAGGCAACTTCAGCAAGGTATCGGAAGTAGTCTCCCTTCATCTTCAGGTAGAATACCTTGCTCTCTGGATTAGTTGCATTAGCTATTAAATATTTGTCCAGCAGCTCCTGAAGGAACAACAACAAAAAGATAGTGACATATTGCATACATCCTCACAACCAAGTTCAATCTGTTTTATTTCTCTCCAGAAAGTTTGGCTGGACCCAAATGTTTGGTACAAAGGAAAAATGAATTTAAAGAGTATTTCAGATAGATGCACACTTATTTAAACAAACTGTGTAAAGGCACAAAGCTGGAGACTACATTAAGATGATCAACCATCTGATCAGACTGCATAAAAATTAACAAGTAAAGGTTTACTAATGAAAGTTTCAGGACCAAGTTTAGTTTCAAGATGTGCACTTCTATTTTCACAAACGTTGTTGCAAATGAGCAAGCACTTACTGGAAAAAAGCATTATGCAGAAAGTTTCAAAGCAATTTATAAATAAGAACTTATTCCCTCTTCACAGGAAAAACAACTCAACTATTTTTCATTATAGACTGTGTTCATTAGACTTGTGATAAGGAATCTCCAGCCCACCTACCAGAGACAGACAAGGCTTTGAACCTGTCTAGACAGAAGGAAGCCTCACTAAACTGTATCAGCTCTTTGTAAGGATGTAAAGCAACGCTGGCTCCAGCATAGCAAGCAAGGAGGCATCCTTCCTGCCCGCCCTGCTGCTCCCAGGAACGGGCAGAACTATACAGGGCTCCTCAGCACACCCTGAGCTGCTGCTAACATCACTCTCCCTGCTCACAGCTCTCCTACCCAATAACCAGCAGGACAGGGAAGGTTTATAAGCCTCCATCAAGAGGAGGTATGTCTCTCTGCAAGGCCTCCTCGCCCTTCCAAAATAGGGGTGAAGGGCAGAAGAGGTATGCAATTTTCTCCCAGCAAAGGAGGTACTTCAGAGAACTGACAAGGAGGAAAGCAGCCTCTGACTGACCTCCATGTCCCTCAGCTACAGTGATTTGACTCAACACATTACCACAACCGACCTATGTTCTCTGGAGTTGACAAAAAGCTCCAAAATAGACTCAAGGAAACCCTGCAATATTCAGAGCCACTTTACACTAAGAATTTAAGTGACAAAGATCTGCATTCAGTTACTTGGAAGATAAACAGGTCATAAAAGCAGCAGAAAGTTTCCACAAAGCTTGCAAACTGTGGCTAGTTATGTAAGACTTTTGTTACAGAACATATATCCAAATTCATGAAGCGCCTACAATGAAAACATTTAAGGAACTGTAAACTTCTAGGCCAAAACCCCTCAGCATTTTAATTAGCAACTGTAGCACTATAATTAAAATGAGCTAATTTTAGACACCAACCTACTCTGTATGCATACCACTGCACCATTATTGCTTCCTTTAATAACCAAGAGTAGCAGAGCAATCCAGCTCAAAGTGTTTACTCATTCCAAGCCCACTGGAGGGGCTGGCAGTTATTTTAAACCAACACTTGTATTAGGGTACTTCCAGCCAGGTGAAAAAAGGACATTTGACTCCACACAGCTATGCGTAATACTGCATAGCTCCATAGACAAGCTCCCTTCAGAGATCCCCCTTACCAAAGCATAAAGAAACAGTAGTTACAAGTGCTCTTCTTACCACAGAGAAAGCAGCAGGAGGGTAAGATGATACAGAGTCAAACATACCCATCCACTTACCAAATCAGAAACAGACATTTTTAGGACTTTCTGTATATCTAGAAAATCACTGCCAAAGACTAGACACTGGCTAGTATGGCCCAGGGCTAAGCGGGAATTTGTGTAACAGTTTAACACAGCAATGTAGGCAAGGGCTTGAGCAAGTGTATGAAATGGTACACCTCCCTGTGTTATGGAAAACACAGTGAAACCGTAGATATGTTTCAAAACAAGAGTTAAGACATAGTAGGCAGATGGGTAACACAACCCCACATTAATACTGTTATTTTGCATGAGTCATTCCCATATTAGAATGAGTTATTCCCACCCTACAGGTTTCTGCAATGAGAAAAACTTCATGGTTTGGATCAATGTTTTTCGGATGCTTTTCTCCTGCGACAGATGTCAACATCAGCCATAAAAGGACAACACTACACAAAACAGTTTCAAAGTCTCAGAGATAACAATGTAGGAACCTCATTTTTAACAGAGAGACTTGATTTTACAAGAAACTGCCCTGAATGATGAAAGCCAACATGTAGTACACCTACATTAGATAAGGTTCTTCAAATCAGTCACGAGCAAAGAGTAACTGTCAGCTTCTAAAGGCCATCATAAGGCATAAGACTGCATTAAACAGCAGAGATGTGATTTATGCATGTGCTCACATTCAGTGTGAAAAGCTATGCCACAAGCTAAGGTGCACTGACCAGACAACCAAGAAAGACACGTTGTATGGGATTTTAAACCACATGTTTGACAAAACTGTATCTGCTTTTTCTTTTAAATGCCAAAATAGAACTTTTAAAGATGCTAAAACTACATCAGCAAGGGAACAAACAGGCATTTTTCTTTTATGCCTTCCAAAACCTAAAGACTTATTGTAAACTTAGCACACAAACAGAATTACTGGTCTTATTACAAAATTCAGCCTTTGGAGGTAGCTTTAGCAGTAAAGTCCCAAGTGTAACTGATGTGGATATGACTTAAACATACTAGGATCCTGGAATCTAGTGTACACTAAATGCTTACAGGAGAGCTTCAGCGCATCCAATTTAAGCTGAGCCTCAAACCTACATTATTCCTATAATATAAAGGCCCACTTTTTTTCTTTTTTTTTTTGTCAGGTAGGATAGGCCACACACTTCCTCCAGAAGCACAACTGATTTTGCCAAGGCCTCAGACCTACTGCAAGAACATGGTGCTGCTTCTCTGTGTTAAGTGCATCTTCGAAGTGCTGCCTCCACTCTGCAGGCGTGAAACCCAGTGGTTCTGTGCAGATTTCTGGGAAACTCAGGGAAACAAGTGGATGCTGGGAGTGAACTGTAGCTTTACAGACAGCAAAGAGTGGGTTGCAAACACTGCTTTGTTTCCCAGGCACTCCTCAGCTGGAGCAGCTGAGCTGCCCTGTCAGCAGCTCCCACTCCTAGTATCTCATGGGCCCCCTAATCCTTACCACAGCACATGGTAAGGGAGAGATCTTGCTTCTGTCAGCTCGGGTGAAACACATTCTTGCTGGACTTGATGTATCTGGTTTTGGTTCCATTTAAGACTACTACAAAAATATCTCATTTATGAATTACACAGAACAGCATACGAACAGACTTTGAATAAAACTATTCATTTATCCATCTGGATGTTACCTTTCAAATCAATAATGTATCTGGTATACTTAGTCAGCCATTCATGTCAGGATTTATTCTGTTATATTTCACCTAAAGAGAGACAGGCACTGCCACAGGTACAATTTTTGAAGTCAGCCAATACAGCACACTGCCATTCATGTTCACATACAGCAAACATGCCCACCCCTTTTCTTTTTTTTTTTGGGGGGTGGGGGTGGTAAGAAAAAAGTTATATATCAAAATACAGTTGCCACCACCATCCAGAACTGTTACCATTCTTATCACTAAACCAGGCTAAACCAAGATCTGTACAACCAGCAATTATTTGCCCTGTGATGTCAAACACATCTCAGACATTGCCATGAAAAGCCACACATGATGTTTGAGCTGCTGCTGGATGACTCTCAGAACCCTGAGCAGTAATCAAACACTGGGAATTAAATGCAGGAGTCAAACTCTGTCCGCAAGCCAGACCCTTCCAACCCTGGTGCAGTTGCATTAGGACAGGTTTATACTGTGGCAGTTTGTGATTGGTATCTGCTACTTCCCTCCCCCACATAGATACATTACTATCAAGAGTCTGGTCCTCCTGTAGTTGACAGGATTTCCCACCCCACTGCTCATTTTTTCTTCTCAATTTATTTCCACCTTCACAGTATGCTAACACTCTTGCCATCCTTACAGCATCATACTCTCATACATGGCGCTCTTTTCCCCTTCTACAGAAGGCAGCATTATTTATTTATCTATTACAGAGGTGGCAGCAACAAAGGGCTACCAGTCGCTGGAAGAGATGCATCAGTGCCTGAAGGAGCCATGGGGAGCGAGCTGGGAGCTAGTGGCAATCCACTTCTTCCCCCTTTAAAGCTGGAATGGCTATTTTTCGATTTTTCTCTCCATCAGCGACTTATTGCTTTACATGCCAAGAGAAAGTTACATTTCAACTGTCGTTATGGATCTTTCTCCAGTTCTACTTTTGTTCCTTCCCACCTGAGTAACTGTCCTTTCTTAGTCTCTTTTCCCCACTACTTAGGCAAGAACAAGGGCTGTACATGTGGTTGTAGTATCAGCGCACTGCTATTAACCTGAGCCAGAAATACTAAGTTTAATTCATCTGCTCTCATCCCTTCCCCATTATTTCAGCTTTATGAAAAGCAAGCCCTGAAGGAATATGCCAGCCGTATTTTCCTTGAAGTGCCTGATACAAAGAAGCTCCCTGAAGACACAGCTCCTTCATAATTATTTGTCATGTATGCCTCCAGCCAGCCTCTCCCTACACATCCCCTGCAATTCATGGACTAGCTCCACTCCTTGTAAGCGTTCTGTTACCTGTTTTCCAGACAACCCCTTCTTTTAAAAGCTGACATCAAAACAGAAAGTCCCAGCAACCTCCCCCATCTCAGCCTATTTTAAAAGGCAAGCCTGATTGAGACATCAAGTTCAACCAGCGTACACCAAATACTTTCTGGACAATTTAACTATGTGGTAGGTTCAAGTGGCAGAGAAATACCACCAATATCTGATCTATGCTGCTCTCCCTTCCCTCATGTTCAGCTATAAAGAATCTTGACAGCAAAGACGAAGTAGAGAAAACATCTTGCATACCAAACTGACCTTTGAGCTGCCTTCAGCATTTGTGCCATTTAGAATTGGACTTCAATAAGAAAAGCAAATACACAAGTTTGTGTATATATTCCAACGTCATTAGCTAATAGAAATAGTCTTCACACTTATCTGCTCTAGATCAAGGAGGAACATGAACCAGGTCAGCTCAGAGATTACCTACTGATCACAAGTAGTTTAAGGTCAATTTTCAAAGCAAGCTAAAAACACCATGTACCTAGGTACAGTCAGAAGTTCCCAATGCGTTAAAGTAACTCAAAATATTTACAATGCAACCATCAGTCAGATGTCAACACCTATGACATGCTTGGGTCACATCACCAGCATCAAGTTATTTAATGTTATTCTATTAAAAGACTGATCTACATTGCCATATGCATTTCTCACCAACAGTACAGTGTTATTTTTGCTCCACCAGAAGGAAAATACCTCAGTGTAAAAGCAACCACTGTAAACAGAAATGTCCTCCAAAATACAAACTGGTTAAGCTGCTTTTTAACGAGGAGTGTGCTGATGGTCAAAATCGCTGCCACAGTTTTGTGACTAAAGTCTACATAAAGTTTGATTTTCCAAGTCTGCCTGTTTCAAGAATACTGTTTCAGCAATATTCTTGAGCTTAACATCCATATATATCTTACTTTAGTTTGTTTAAAACACCTTATTCCAACACCATCTTCCATCTTTCAGGCATACGATTTTAAATGCTACTCTCTGAAAGCAAACTCCATAACAGGTTGTGGGAAGTAATTTGTATTTGCAGGTTTTAGTAATTTAAGACAAAGTTCTCTGCTGGGCTTTAAACTCATATGGCACAAAAAGCATCCAGAGAGAAAAAATATGTAATAGTACTAATCTTCCCTGGTACAAGAACAAACTAACCAATATCAATGCATACAGCATAAGAAAAACTTCTCAACCAATGATGAAAAAAATTCAGTGATATGGGGGGAGCAAAAACAAAACTAGATCAGCTAGCACTTCAAATCATCTGCTCAGAAACTCTCTGCTGTCCAAGCTCTCCTCAGACTTGCCAGCAGAGGAGGTGCTACTACTCTGTAGGGTACCAGTTTTCACAGGTCTTACAGAGACTAGACTGAATTTTATTGCCATTTCCTAAGCGTTCCCTCCCTTCCCAAGAGGACACTGAATGTTCCCTATTTTGAACTTTTAAGTTCTTTTGGGATTTCGTTGGGGGTTTTGTGTGCGTGTGTGTGTCTGTGCATGCGTGTGTGCTTTTTGTGGCTCTTCTAAGAAGTACTGTAGTACCAGAACAGACGTTACATGGGTGATAACAAGTAACTCTGATTACTTAACATTGTACTTGCCTAGAACAGCATACACTTACTGGCCAAATCCCACAGAACCAAACAGTCACATGCAAGTGAAGAAACTTTCAAAATAAACCTATTTTGCGACAAGAATCCTTCAGAATAATGCAGATGCATTGAATGTATGTCAACACTTTCTTACTTAGCAGGTTAACTCACACAGATTCAGCATCACAGTCCCATCTAGAAGATGGGCAGCTTGCATCTAACAGGCACACTATGCAGTGTGTGACACCACATACATTCAGCCACAGATGCAGCGTGCAAAATACCTGGAAAAATTCTTCAGTCTCATGTATTTCTGAAGGTCCAGCTCCACCATGAGGAAAATCACCTACAAGTAGCATACAGGGAAATGGTTTCCAACTTAATTGCAGTCAAAAAGCTAAGAAGTTGGTGAGGCAGCGCAGAGCAATATATTCCCTTAATATAACTGTTAAATGTGAATTTAAACACATTAAAAGTTCCAAAGTGTTTGACAGCACAGACGATCCGTGCAGGCTCAGACCTTTCAATAAGGCTTCTACTCACAAGTGATTGTCTGTTTTAATCATCTAGTAAATTGTTACGAAGACTTCTCAACTACTTCAAGTATAATCAGTCATTCCAAAGTCCACAGTATGACTCACTGCAACCTAGGTGTGTTTTAACATTCAGCAGTTGTTTTCTTAACAGGAAAGGGAGAGTCCCCTGCTGCAACAGAAAGATCACTTTACTTTCAAAAGTGTAATTCAGCAGAAGTTCTTTATCCTTCTGGATTCAAGCTTTATGCATCATCTCCTTTTAGGAGAGCTTTAAATAGTTTTCACGCAGTCCTCTTAAGACCGCTAGCAGTTCAGTTTATCTATTGAGGAAAATACATGTATACCTTTCCTGTAATAGCGTGGCCTTAAGATGACCTGACACGGCGCTGCTGAAAGGACAGACAAACATACCTGGCATGGAAACGGAGAGGATGACCTAATTAATCTTTTCCATTTTGTTCTGAGTTTTGTCTACATAGTTTTAAAAACTGGCAGTCAACCTTCAGGACTGGCCCTGAATAAAGTATCTGGAATCTCACTTAACAGATACATTGGAAGCCTGAGCTGCAGCATGTCTGCCTACACTATTTCCACCTGGGGTTGAGATTAATTTCACCTAGAATTTACACTCACTGCTAACATTTCCCCTAAAACAAGAAGTCAGAAAGTTCTGTGGCCCTCAAAGAACTGCATAAGCCAGGAACTAGAAGTGTGTGGAAATGCAAATTCTCCTTTCTCTAGGACTTTCATCAGACAAAAATCAACAACCTAGTGAAAGTCAAAGAATTACTCAAGTCTTTATGGAAGAACCTAGAAGTTTTCCAGTTCTCCTGCAAAATGCAGAAATAAGTCTTTAAAAAAAATGTCATCCCCTTTTCAAAAATTACAGCCTTTTTCTGAAGTAATGGCCATACAACACAGCCAAAAGTGTTTGGGAAGATTTTCTTTTAGCACATTTATCTCAAATTGACTGTAACATTCTTCTGTGATTGCATTTTCCATATTTCTAATTCCTCAAAATACTTCAAGTATTCCTCTCAGTAAACATGCATTACTGACAGCAAACCCTTCTCTTCAGAATCCTGACTACCTGAAAGTTTCTTTCAGCATCTTCCATTTGTGATCTTTCCTGATATGATAGAATCAAACAAAAAAGACTAAATTTGCATTTAAAACCATTTTATGCTCTGCAGCTCCAAAAGCCCTGAAGGTACAATTAAGTGACTGACTAAGATGTATGTAGACTTAACAATACTCAAAATGAACAACAGTGTGTAAGATTTATGTGGGCTTAAGGTATGTTGCCCTTGTGCAAATGTTTATTTTTAGAGCCAGAAAACATCAAAATTCATGACAATGAATACACTCTGGAGGGCCTAAAAGTGTTACTTGCTCCACTTCTGCTCCCCATTTCAAAGCCCTAGAGGCTCATGAACACTGAAATCCAGAAAAATAATGGCTTTAAATTGACAGAGTAGATTTAGATTAGACATTAGGAAGAAATTCTTTACTGTGAGGGTGGTGAGGCCCTGGTACAGAGAATCTTGGCTGCCCCATCCCTGGCAGTGTTTAAGGACAGGCTGGATGGGGCTTGGAGCAACCTGGTCTAGTGGAAGGTGTCCACTAGATGCCTTCCTTCTCCTAGTGGCCAGTTCTTTTAGGAGGGGGAAGTGAGTGAACAAACTGCGTGGCTGATTTACAGCTTAAACCATGACACCTGTCTGTGGCAGGAGGTTGGAATTGGATGATCTTTAAGGCTCCTTCCAAGCCAAATTGTTCTATGATAATGAAACAGACCACTGCTTAGTGCAGCTGGAAGAGCCTTCCGCATTGTCCAACTTCACCTTGAAAGAAACCCAGCAATGTAATATTTCATTCAGTGTATTAGGAGTGTGCCAATAATTTGTTATTTTCCAAATGAGACAAACCTACAGCAACGAAGTGTAACCTTTAAGTCACAAAAACTAGATGCCAACATTTCAGATAGCTTCATTATAACCATTTCTCACAGCAAGTAGACCTTGACTTTCTTACTAAGGCCCTGCTACCTACTTCCATTTAAAATGATTTCTGCTTACAAGAATTTTGCAAAATGTATTCAACTTCAGGACAGAACTTCCTGAAGAAGTTCTATCCAGGAAATACGAGGCTGTCAATCTTGTAAGAATGTACGTAGTGTATTAACAAAATTTATTATTGGAGATAATGGAATGCTTTCTGTACCGGAGCTTAACATGACTCCTATATCCAATTACTTCAGTGGATAGATCGTATACATTAAAGAATAGAATAAAGATTACCGGAGCAAGGAATAAACCCTTACCACTATGAAGAGGTAAATCAAACCCTTGATTCCTTTAACAAATGAAGAGAAAGGCACAAGCAAAACTAACTAATTCAGGACTTTCTACTTCATAGGTCTTTTCATCTGGTGGCTTCATGGGTGCACAGAACCACAAAATGTGAAACTCAACATCTACATTATTTTTACTGCCTCTCATGTCTAAACCGCCATTTCACATTAACTGTTAATGGGGTATACATAGAGAATTAACAAATTGCAAGCTTACAAGTCAGCTGTATGCTCAGCTGGTGCATTCTGTTGCTGGTTTTGACATCCTGGGAAGCAGAAAGGATAAGGAGGAAGCTGTAAACATCAGGCCAACGAACTTAGTAGAGCTCTATGGAGTAAGTACCAAAAATGCAGTGATCAAGAACAGTCTTGCTTACCTTTTACCTAGTTAGTTTGTGATAAAATTAGCTTCAAGTTTCTGGTCAAGTACAAAACCACTCTAACACAAGTGGCAAATGACATCTAAAGGCACTAGGCCCATCGTTCTCAAAGACCAAAAGCATAAAACTAAAAAAGGGCAAGACCTACACAAGTAAGAGCACACTGATTAATCAAAAACACACCTCCACCTATCAAACTTATAAAGAAAGAATATCCATGCAGATTTACCAGACCTCCCCCTGCCATTTTCCTCACCACCTTCCTCTGAAAATTAGGTATCCCCCATTACTAGAAAAAGAGTAGCAAGCTTCTGTGCCCATACGGGTAAATCTAATATTTTAATATTGGCAAAGGTATAGTATGAAGCTTTAACAGCCTTGATTACAATCAGGCTAGTTAATCTATAGCTTGCTGTCATTAAAAACTGGGTTTAACACTGGAGATAGATGAGGTTTTGGCTGCCCCATTCTCAACAGCTGGCCACCTGTACCAGTATAACTATTTCCTATTTTCAAGAACTCTACATCCTGCTTCTCACAGGATGTAACATTCAGGACAGGCTTTTCACAGCTGTTAGGAGCTATGGCTGCCTAAGTGCCATTCTCTGGTGGGCATTTCTTAAATTTCTAAGAACAGACAAGCCACTGATCTTCAGTTTTTTCTTTTTCAACAGACATAAGTTAACACTACTCTCACCTTTGCCTCAAGATGGAGATATCCATGCCAACCAAATCAATGATCTAAACTCACCCTAGTACCTTCTGAAAAAGGAAGTGACACTGCACACAGAAGTAACTTAATGGCACAAGTTTTCAGAACCTCAGAGAGATTACCTTGCTGCCATTCATCCTGTATCCTTCGCTAGCTTGCTTGTAATATTCTAGAAATTCAGTATCCAGTTGCAAGGGGAGGGGGCCGCAAGCAATGGCTGCATGGGATGGAGGCCTCAGCTACCATCAGAATTCCTTGAACTATTTTTAGTTAGGCTTTAACAGTTTTCAGCCGCTTCAAGAACCTCAGTGCATTCTAAACTTCGGTTCTCCAAGTGTCAGTCCTTTCTTAGAAACAGATTCCGTTTTCCTTGCACAGAAGCGTTGTATTCCAGCAGTAGATTCTAATGAAGGGCAAAAGCTCACATAAGAGAAGGTACAACTATGAGTAAGTCAAATTCAGATAATAAATTTAAGGTATAAGCATATCAAACTACAAGAGATTCATGCATTAAGTTCCACAATTCTTATCATAAATGTGTTGGCATTTGCTAGAAGTTGTGCTAAGAACACAAAGAAGAATCAACTCTCTCCCCACATACTGCCCGTCTTCTAAACGACAACTGTTATTCCAAATTTAAACATTCTTTTTACATTTACTCCACAATTCTGGATTTGCCAAGAAGCCACATTCCCAACCTAAAGTCTGGCTTTGAGTCATGAAGTAGCTAGTCCTTTTAGTCAGCTACTGAAATAGGATGAGCCAATAGCATTTGCTTTAATTTACAAAAGGAAAAAAGGTAACACCCGAAACACTGTCCCAACCACTACTGGGACAACCAATTCAAGTGAAAAAGTAGTATTAAGTGATCAGTATGCTCAACCATCAGAATAAAACTGCATCCTACATAGTTCCCAGCGTCAAAGACCGTAATACCCTCTTACTCAGATGCTATTTTCACCACTGCACTATGTATTTCCGTATAAAGTCTGTCCATTCATTGAAAATAGAAAAGCAGAGAGAAAGGATTCACAAGATAGGAAACTTAAGTAAATTGTTTATATAGCAGCATTAAGCTAATATTTACTGAATCTTCCAAATTTCTGCCTAAGTAATCATCATCATCAAGATTTCACTTTTCTGTAGGCCAGAGGTAACAGTAGGGAAGAAACAGTGCTATAATGAAAGCTTATTCATCATCTGACATCACATATTTAAGCTGACACCAGGAATCTATTTGCTGATGCAAGAAAATACCGACTTCATTTTCAATGAAGCTATGAAGTTGTGATGTTGAAGACATCCGATTTGAACACCATCCTCCAGCATGGGGATTCTTGTTTTGTTAATTTTTAAGCAAGTAACTTTAGAACTAGATCTACAAAACGGGCAAAAATCAGAAGTGGACATTGATTTTATTAGGTTTTATTGTTTCTTAATTATGCAAAGCAGAAGTAGTAATGACACTGCAACCCTGGGGTGGGGGAAGGAAGGAAGGAAGGAAGGAAATAACAAAGGAAGAGGGAGCTGGCAAGAGCAACACACTAATTCATGCTTTCAACAATTAACACCGCAATCTCACAGAAGATCAAACATTTACAAGCATCTTCTCAACCTTAAGACTGTAAAAACTGAAGTCAGACACTAGTTGTCTCTAAAGAATGAACCTTGAATGCAACATGAGTTATTGCTGTGAAAAGGGACTGAGGCTCTCAGAAATCTCAGCAGTTTGATCTGCTCCCCCAGAGAAGTCCCAATTCAAAAGTTACCTTTTTGAAAATCTGATGTCACTGAACAGTGGGTCTTACATCCCACATTCCACCTTCAAAGTTACACGTTATTTCACCATGCGGCAGTTGCTGCTGCACCCATCCCGTCTACATTATCAATCATCCCTGCCTTGAAGTCACTCAAGAGAATATACAGAAATGTGACCTTTGTGCTCGGAGAGTATCTGAACCAACATAGCTCGACTTCACCTTGAGAAAAAAGTTAAGTTGCCCGCCTGTTTCTTTATTCAGGGACAAAAGTTTCAAGAACAGTTTTGACTAGGCTTCATAAGGGATGACTCAACACTAATTTTCTACATTACCAAGGAATTAATCAATCAATCGAGAGACTTCATCATACCTCCTAGTGTACCTTTCACATAAAACATTTGTGCAAGTTGTTTGACAAAGTCCTACAACCTCTTCATTAAAGAGCCACTCCCACCTGAAAGACCAGTCATAAAACTATGAGCTAAAAAGGTTTTAGATCACATCTACTCCTATTTGCAAGATAGGCAGTTAAAGCAACGCCTTCACTGCTTGGCATGAGATGGCACATCTTACTGTGACCACTGACATTGGTTGCAAGTTAGTTAATTAGCAAGTTTTATTTTTATTTATCTATGTATATCTAAATGTAGATACCTCAATTTTTGATGGTTGTATTCTAGTGGTTATTAAATTTAAGTTCCTTATCAACCAATGCCCTAGACCAAAGCTTTACCTAATTGGCTTGAGGCATTCTTTATGGGAAAAAAGCAATTGTAGATCCAGTGTTGTTGCTGCCTTTTCCATTAAAACTTAGCAGTGTTCTGTAGCATTAGAGTATTTCCAAATGAAGCAGATACACTTCCTTTTCAAAAGGTGTGCCATATCAGCAATAAAAGCCTTTTGAAAAAACTGTTAGCAGTATGACTAACAGCAGTTACACTCCACCCCACACATCCACCCTTGCTAAATCCAAATACTCCAGATGACAAGCAACCTTTGCATACTACTTGCCAGCAGTTGTTTCAGATTAGCTGCCTACCTAGAGTTGAATGCCCATTTCTGATATTCAGCTTAAAGAGATCTAAAAATGTTACAAACACTTACTATAGCAGTAGTAAAGGAAAAAAAAAAACGTAATTCGAAGAAGGAGGAGGCAAAACTCCTTTGTGGCTCAGCTTTAGGAAACCCATCCTTCGTAGTGCCTGCACATTGTGAGTTCCAACTTCTTGGATGCTGACTCATGGATCATAGAAGTGCTAGATGGAGGAGGAAAGGGAAAGAAGCTGAGCAGAATGTAACTATGTAACTTGCACATGTACCTCAAAGGAAGAATAAAAGTCAGAAGGCTTGCAGTAGATAGGCTGACATCTGCTCCTACCAAAGGAAGACACATCTCTGCCAGCAGGGCAGAACAGGAAAAGCACGCACAGTCGCAGGTTTCGGTCTTCACTACTTCCTGTAGCCTTCCAGGCGAGAGGGGAAGGAAAGAGTTGCCAACCAGGTCATTGCTGAGAACAGAGAAAGACTAGAATGCAGGGGAAAACCCAGCTAGCACAGGAAGAGCTTATTTTCCCTACATCAGAGGCTTGTGTTAGCATGGTTACCGGGCTGCCTGCTGTCCACCATTTGATGCGCCTGGAATAATTTCAGTATAGACACTGCATGAAATGGCTCGCTACCTTTATCATTCTGAGACATTCAGTCTCCCCATGGAAGCATCAGCTCCTGGTGGCAGAATGCTGGCATCTGGTCACAAGGGTTCTAGAGAAACCAGTCACAGGGATCAGTAGTCGGTGCCCTACACAAGTCACACCATTTTCACAAAGGTGAAAGTTTTACAACTTAACTATGCCTGTAACTGGAGAAACTCTTTGGACGACACACGACTCTGAAATGTGTAAAGGAATTAACCGATTCATTGAGCTAATAAACATCCAAATTATTTTTGAGCAAAAGTAATTCCTTTTGACTGTTCTAGAAAAAATCCACGAAACCTAATCAGCAGTATGCAAGGAAGAATAGTTTTTTCAGCACAATCCAAAGAAATACTCCCTTGTATGTGAGGATCCAGAATACTTCATAAAGAAAAAAATTCATTTACTTCCAAACCAAACACCTTTATATCAGGTCTCCTAAACTAATCTAGGATACATTTCCCTCAAAATTGTTTAATTCCTTATAGACCTGCTGCTTCTTGTTCTCATGTTAGCAACAGCAGACACTAGACAAAAATAATGAGGAAGAGCAAATAAACCACTTAAGATTATCTGCCACACAGTTACTACTGCATTACACACATGTAGCTTCCTGCAGCCACAACTCCTGTCACATAGAATAGGGTCCAGCAGCCTCCACACTGCTGACGCATGTCTCTTCAGTAGCCACTACAGCGCAGTCCAGTCTGGTTATCGATAGCATCCGGAATTCTGCTGCTTGTACAGAAATGTATTCCTGGGCTTTGATGCGCACCTGGGGTGTCGTGCCAGTTTTTACACCTCAGTTTTACATTATTCCATAATTACTGCAAATGAATCTTGAAGATCCCCCTGAGAAGTCAGCTTGAATCTGACAAAGCCAACTTCTACATGTCTTTATTTCCTATATTCAACATGCTTTACTTTATAAAAACTTTTTTTGTCAAAAAGATCCTCAGAACATGTCTTAAATACCCCTTGACAGTCTTTTGCTTCACAAGATGTAAACAAAATGCACACCCAGTTTAAATGCTTTTAACAGGTTACTAGCTCTGATCTGAAGAAACAAAGGGGTTTTCTCACTTTCTTTTCAGCTTATCTTATGAATAGATCAGCTTACAAACCACAGCACAAATAGGCATGAGGCTAAGTTCTCTGCAATTACCTACTGCAATACTGCATATGGATCACTCCAGCCAAAAATGTATTCCAAATGCACTCAGAATTGAGTGTATATCTCAGATACCTCTATGTATCTAGGGCCATAGTGCAATGATCTTCCTTCTCACAGAAACCCACATAATGACTGCAGAAGTTACTGCAAAGACTTCCCCTATCCCAGTATACATCACATGATGCTCCCCAGTCAAGCCCCCAGCCTTATTTGTCAGTACAGCAGGACACATGAACATTGTATTTCTTTATCCTAAGCATAAACAGAAGGAAAAAAGGAAGTCCCCACTCACCAGCACAGTGGTGCAGATGGACCTGAGCTCAGACTCCACCTTCTCCCGATAGTCTTTGATAAGCTGCATCTTCTTGTCGCTGGTGTCTGTCTTCTGCTCAATGCTAGAGATGACCCTCCAGGCAGAGCGCCGACCCCCCACTACGTTCTTGTAGGCCACTGAGAGCAGGTTGCGCTCCTCGTTGGACAGCTCGGCACCTTGCTCAGTTACTGCCTTCATGCAGGTGGCCATATCATCGTAGCGCTCAGCCTGCTCAGCCAGCTTGGCTTTCTGGATCAACTCGGTCTTATCCATGGTGGCTGGCAGTGGGGCAAGAGCAGTAGGGTAGCAAAAGCAGGAGAAGCTGGGGATGTCACACTACCAACACGAGAATGCACCTCAAGACCTGCAAGAAGACAGCAACCATGGCGCTAGGATGTCCACTACAGATCACAATCCTATGCCACCCCTCGTAACCCACCAAACACCAAGGATCACAGTGAGCCTTGCTTCCTCTTTCCCATCTCAAGTGCTTCTTGTGGAAAGATGGACTACAGCAACCTGCCCTTCCATGCAGGGCTATGGGGAGAGGCACTAGTCTCAAGGGTCCACCCCTAGGGAAACCATAACCTAGAAACTCAACTGGGAAGGCACACTCAGCGCTGGCCAAGGGACAGCATCCTGAAGATCAAGCACTGGAAATAGTTGTTTTTCCATCAGGGCAGACTTTTTGTCCTCACCCTGCTTTGCTTTTTTGCCTTCTAACATGAACCTGGAGAAGGAAACCCGTCACCCTCGTCGCCTCGCCCAAAGCCCTTGCCCCCTTGTGCCACAAGCCCTGCAGGTGAGAGCTGAAGAAAGGCGGATGCTAAAGGCTAGACAAGCGGGAAAGAAAGAAATAATGAGTGAGACTAGCTCGTCCCTGGGGAGGCAAGGAAGGGGTTAAAACCCAACGGGCTGGCAAGCGGGCCCCAGATCCGCCTCCCTCGGGCACCCGCGCTCCGCGGGGCGAGCGCGGCCAGGGGAGCTCGGAGCGGCCGGGGCGGGGCGGTGGGGCCAGGCCGAT